>PVKU01014447.1:0-23044 GCA_004027475.1 Anoura caudifer | reverse complement strand
AGCTTCCTTGTGAATGACTCAATAGTTGGTGTCACTAATCCACCTCTCATTCAGTTGGCTGCAACACACAACTATTGCATTTGACCTTGTATTTGCCCTGTGGTCATGGATCAAAGCATTCCTGTGACAAGTCATTTTATAACACTTGTAATGGTTTATTCTTTTGTCATTGGTTTCCAAGATAGGACTGCAATGTGTTCAGAATCATCCTTTGATTGGATAAATAAGTATTGAGCTTCCAGGACTGGCTACACATTTTGCTGCTGCCAAGTTTTGCCTAAAAGTTTGGAAGCTAGCTCTTCAGGCAGAGATAAAGACATGGTCCCAACCTTTATGGACCCCTTGCTATAGCTTAGGTTACAGAAAATTAACTGGAAAATTACCGAGCCATCTAGTGCAGGGGTTGAGGGGAGCACTAGGGCAAAGATCCTGCCCCAAAAGGGTGGCTCAGTGAAGACTTCCTGGGGAAGGAGTCAAAGGAGACGTCCCCCAAATGGTGAATTAGTAACTGTGCGCCACGTCTGTAGTCGTTTCCTGCTGATGCTAGAAAAAATTACCATCCATGTTGTCGCTTAAAGTAACACAGGTTCATTCTCTTACAGTTCTGGAGGTCAAAAGCCCCTCACAGGGCTCACTGGGCTAAAATCCAGGCGTCAGCAGGAGTGCAGTTCCTCTGGAAGCTTTGGGAGATTCTGTTCTCTCGCCTTTTCCAGCTTCCAGAGGTTACACACATTCCTTGGCCTGTGTCCCCTTCATCTGTCTTTCCTTCATCTTCCATCCAGTCTTTCTCCTGAGGCCATATTTCTGGACCTCCTGCTTCCCTATTTAAAGACCCTTATAATTACAATAGCCCCACCCAGATAATTCAGGATAATCGCCTTATTTTAAAGTCGTCTGATTGGCAACCTTAATTCCGTCTGCTACCTTAATTTGTCTGTGTCTTGTAACATAACATAGACCCAGGTTCAAGGGATTGGGATGTAGACATATTTGGGGGTCATCATGTGGTCTATCATAATGTTAAAATAAACCTTCTTCCTGTATTATGGAATCCCAGAAGAGTCTTTAGAAATAAAATATTTACTTGATAAATAAATGTCTTGCTAATCTGTTGTTGATATTTTAACACAAAATTGTCAGCCCTGGCTGTTGCGGCTCAGTGGACTGAGGTCACCAGTTCAATTCCCAGTCAGGGCACATGCCTGGGTTGCAGGCCAGGTGCCCATTTGGGGGCACAAGGGAGGCAACCACACATTGATGCTTCTCTCCCTCTCTTTCTTCTTCCCTTCCCCTCTCTCTAAAAATAAATAAATACAGTTTTTTAAAAAATTGTCAGGTTTATTGTCTATTGCATTCTCTCATATACATATATTTTCTAGTTTTTCCCCTGGGCTTCTTTCTTGAGTTTTGTTTACTGGTCAAAATCACTATTTCACAGAATGAATGTGAAGTTTTATTGCCGATTGTTGATGTTTTTGGCAAAATATTCTACAATACTCTAGTTTATTTGTATGAAGGAGGAATTTTAATATGACACAAACAAAAGGAAATGAATACTACAACTGGTTTTCTTCGGACATCATTTTTTGGAGCTTTGCAACAAATACCTGTCAGTTAGACAAAAGATAAATAGGTACAGATTAGAGGACAGAAGAAAGGAAAAAAATACCCATGATGATATTGTACGACATTGTTACGCATCATTGTTTGTGGCGGTGAAATAAATATTCATTAGTGAGACGTCTTTTTAGTGGAAACAAGCCAGAAGCAATAGGATCCTTATACAGCATAAATCTCCATGGGGAGAGCTGTTTTGTTACTTCTCAGTTGATTATTTTTAAATTCATAGAACATATTATTAAAGTAGATTTATTTCAACAACCTCTCAACATAGTAATCATTAAAATTACTCCTTTATTGATAATACTGATAGAAAATTAGCATAATGTCTTTTAGATAGCAAAATCTGAATAAATGTTACTTTAAAAGCTTTAAAGCCCATATTACCAGTTACTAACATTATGATGATGTTGTCATTCTAATAATCTAAATTATTCCAAACAGATTTCTCACTGGCTCTACCACTTAGTAAAAAATTTACCATGTATATGTTTGCACACACACACGTATGTCTACATGTATATACAATATGTATACATGTATATGCATGTGTATATGTATATATGTACACACACATATATAAATACATATAAACACCCTGGACAGTGTGGTTTAGTTGGTTGGCACATTGTCAGGTAGCCAAGAGGTTGCAGGTTTGATTCCCGATCAGGGCACATACCTGATTGGGGATGATCACGTGTGCGCAATTCCCCGTTTGGGTGCATACAGGAGGTCATCAATAGATGCTTCTCTCTTGCATGGGTGTTTCTCTCTCGTCCTCTCTGTCTAAAAAAAGTCATGAAGAAATATATCCTCAGGTGAAGATTAAAAATAATTAAATTCATATAAGCAGAACACAACCATTTATAATTGGTTGTTTCTTCACAATTTTGATAAATGATAAAAAGTTTTCTTCTCTTGGAAAGATTTGAATTTGAAATTTATATTTTAGAAGTATTTTCAACTACCCCAAAGAAATAGGTTACCATAGCCTTTCCAGGACACAGTTAACCCTTTAAACCCCATTACATAAAACTACTCTGCTTTGTAAAATAAAATAGGGCTGACCATCATAGAACTCATCTCACCATGTTTTGCTAAAATGGAAGGAGACAGTGGATCTGAAATGCTAGCCACAGTGCCCCACAAATAGCCCTTGTAATAATATTTTATTCATTACCCTGTCAGAGTCTTTTGTAATTATCCTGTTTTCTAGTATTTTAGCTTCTCTGGAGGGTTTCCACTCCATCAGTGCCTTTACCAAGGCTTCGAAATTACTCCCTGACACCAGTTACGACGTTAGCATACGGAAGGGTATATTTAGAAAATCATCCAGATTCAGTTCATTGTTTCCCACCAGGATACATCCGCAGCCCGTGTGCTGACCTCCACTAACCACTGCGTGAGTCACCACGCTCGCTGTTGTGAATCTGTTTACTCATTTGTGTTCGATAATCTAAACGCTGCCTTGATACACCTCAGATTTTTCTTTTTCAGTATAAATTGTATATAAACTATTTAAACACAGAGTCTGAATTTTAAAAGACATTTGAATATCCAAATTCTTAGAATATTATAAAGAAGAATATGAAATCCAATATTAGAGGGAGCATGTGTTATTGGTGAACCTGTTGAGCTATCTTGGTTGTTATTATAAGTGATTTGGACCAACTAATTGCAATTGAATTAATTGTCTTAGGATTTTCTAAATGAATTCTGTTTCTTGACTGCATTGTAAAGGCAGCCTCTAAATAAGTATGTGGTAGGTTTATAGATCAACTTATTTCATGGGAAAGCCTGATTAGGATTTCATTGCTTGTCCATGATCAATTATTATGGGAAATGAGACTGGGTTTCAAAACTTTGACTTATTTTCATCCAATAAGTCTGTTCTCTGATACAGAAATGGGCCCCGAGTCCATGACTGTCTCTTCACAGGCTCACCTCAGTCCAATGGCAGGATTTCATGCTACTGATTCTCCCTGCAAGTTATTAATTGGCAGTTATTAACTGAGCCTCACAGAAGCCCTCTCTGTGTTGTAAGCCCTCTCTTATATTGTAAACCGAAGAGTAAGCCAGTGGGAAGTAAGAAAAAATGCGTTAGAATATACAGAGGAGCTGAATTCTGTTAATACAGAATGGAGGCCCAGGGTCCCTCCTTGAACTCCAACATAGTTCGCTTCCATATACTCTGGCCCTGCTATGACTTTTAAAATACGTCTCTGAGATTCGATTTCTTTATCGCCTCTCACACATGCTTGTGATGATCCAGCAGGAGTGACTCTGTCAAAGGTCAGCACTGAGTCAGTCAAGGGCATAAGGAGCTATCTTCATTTTTTTTTTTTAAATAAAGGCAATGCAAATCATTAATTCTTTCTCTATTATGAAATTTTGGTATGCCCTCAATCACAAAATGTTTAGCCTGTTTTATAAAGTCAAAGATGGCAGGTCTATATGGATGGTGATCAAGTTACCTGGTTCCTTATGTTCAATATCATTTTATTTTATTTTCCACTAATATTGTTTATGCTAGGCTGTTTGATATCTTTTCTGAAGGAATGTTTTGTCATGTTTCAATGACAAATATTTAAACATATCATGGGATAATTTGTAAACAACAGTTTATATAAAAATTGAGAACAGGCTGACAGTCACCAGAGGGGAGAGGGGAGGGAATTTCGGGGGAAAAGGGGAAGGGTTTATAGGAGCAAGTATAAAGGACACATGGACAAAAACTAGGGGGGTGGAAATGGGAGGGAGGTGGGGAAGGCTGGGGCGGTGGGCTGCGATGGGAGTAAAAGAAAACTGTACAAGAACAACAATTAAAATAAAATTAAAAAAAATAAAATTGAACAAAAGAAAAATTAAAAAAGAAAAATACACAAAAATATCTAACACCAATAGATGTGAAATTTGAAATACTTTAACAAACTTTCCATACAGAAAAGTTCCCCTCTGTTTGGGAACCATAAATTCCACTTCATTCCCTAAAGTAAAGCTGTTCCGTGAATAGCGTGCGTGCTGTTTGCGGTTTCACAGGTAACTCTTCTCTCCCAGATTTTTGGCAGTCACTTTCTAAGTGTCACAGGTCACGAGGTCATGCAAAACAGAATCATGGACAGAATTCCGATACTGAATTGTGACTGGCAGGGGGCAGTACAGAGTGCTTCTATAAGCACCGGGCACCTGGTTCAAATCCTGTGTGGATTTGGCTAATGCACATGCCCTCTCTGGGCTTCACTTCCTTTTCTGAAAAATAAAGAGGTTCATGCAGAAAGGTCCCTTCTGTTCTAACACTCCGTTATTCTAAGGATTCATTGGGCAGGCATGATTAGGCTGGGGGGAGAACCCCAACACATAAACAAGCACCACTTTTATCTTTGAAACCTTTGGCAGGACATGACCTCCACAATCTCTCCTAAAGTGGCTTTCATCTGTTTTAACATCAGACACAACACAAATTCTGCTGAGAAACGGACTTGATGGATAGACTTCTGTTGTACAAATATATGTCATACATTTGTATTTGTTTATTTTGTATTATTTTAAAACCTTGACAATAATAATTCTTCCCTGATAATATTCCCTCACAGCCTAGCCCAAGAAAACTATTTCCTTCCTTTACTTTTTGTAAATTTGCATTACAAGTGTAATGTAAATTTAGTAAATTTATTACATCTATATGTCATTTTAAAATGTATATCTCTCTTATTTTGGTTGATTTTATCTTTATTTTTTATGATAACATCACTTAAAATTATATCACATGGTAGGAAAAATGTTGAGAAATTGCTCTCTCCTTTTGATATTATATTACTGAGACCTTTTCATTTCATTGACTGTCAAAGTCAAACCAGTGGTGGCATTTTTGGGTCAAATAAATGTGAGTAAGAAACACACCTATTAGAATCAGTCAAATGCAGTTTTTGGAGACTTTCCCAGTCGTAATGGAAATTTCAGCCTCTGGTAGTAAGCCAGGGACTGGGTTTACTTTATCATAGACACAATGATATGACATGAAAATAGTTTCTGTATAACTATCACATCAGTGAATTTTCTCGTGGTTCTCAGTTACATCTCAGATTGAAATAAAGGGCAAAATAATGTCTATTCTTTAGCCATTTTATTCCTTTCACTGATACAATGATTTCCCCCTCAAAAGAGCTGAATTTCCAAATCCTCTAATTTGATTTTCAGTAACAATGTAAACGGATGGAGCCATTCGATGGAGCCTTTCCCTTTAACGTCTGCAACGCCCTTGGCAAAGATTCTGCGTTTGAGTAAATCTGTCCTCTACATGGTTTATTTATTTTTACTGAAACTGCTTTTGTGATATCAATTCAGACTTACAACCATGTCATGCTGCTTAGTTGGCCGTTTTAAAAGGGTGAGTGAAACAAAGCATTGATCCCTGCAGATAAACGAAAAGCTTGCAAAGTGCCAGGAACTTGTGTTGGACTTTGCTATTTGATCTTCTTCAATAGTAAATAAATGTCCAGATCCTGTGTTTCACAATGGAAAAGCCTGGACCTGAGCTCTGAAGGAAGAAGTCACCTGCTCCAGTCCCTCTCAGGAGGCACACCCCCAGTCATGATGCAGATGGAAGTGGCCCATCCTCACACCCTAGGCCTGGCTGTCCAGAGAAGTCTACCCCTCCTGCTGCAGGAATTGCTATAGGAATCAATAAACAACTGAAGCCAAGTCAGTAGAAACTCATTCTTCTGGTACTGCTTCGGAGGACTGTAAAGAAAGATATTTTATTCTTTACTTGGGCGAAGAGGACAGCCTCAGGCTCCCTCAGTCAAGCTGGCTCTGATGTTGTTTATGCTCTTGCATTGAGCTGGGCCTGAGCAACTTCCATTTGTGGCTTTTACAAGTGTTACCATTTTAAGCCAATTTCTTTTAATGGCAACTCGAACTCCTGGAGATTCAAAATAAAAATCCATTAGTTGATTTTCTAACTACTTTCTCGCTGTGATTTTGAACAATGCCACCCCTCCTTGTCGTTCACTCCCTTGTGTTTTCAAGGTCCCTGGTGTGTCCTGAGTAGCAGAACGGGGAACCAAATTGTTGGGTGACAACTTCTTAGGAGGTTCATGGAATCAGCTCCACTAGCATCTCGGGAGTGAGCATGTCCGCCTCCATACCCTGGGTGCAGTCTGGCCAAGGTGTGTATGTGCAGTGCTCTCTCTCACCACTCTGACAGCTCCGTGTCCTGCAAAATGTGGAGGGAAGTAAAGAGAAATGAGAGCAGAGAGGTTCAGAACATGCCCTCTGCATGCGGAGGAGCTAATTATCTGGGGTCTCATGTCTTTATCAGATTAGTTCTTGATTTGGGTCATCTTACAGATACCCAAAAGCCATCATCTGCATTCTGAATTCTCGGTGATAGACTAGAATCTTCGAAACACCTGTATAGGTCAATCAACATCATCGCCAAGCACATCCCCCCCCATCCAGAGCTTTCAGCTTGCTGTCTCCTTGGCCCAGGATAATCTTTTCCCAGACAACCATGCCTTACTTTTTTATTTTGCTCAGGACTCTACTGACCTGCAATGCCATCCCTGGCCAACCTGGAGATATCACCACCCTGCTCTGTCTTTTTTTGTTATCCATTTCATGTGGGAGAAAGAAAGAAAAGTATGGGAGATGGGAGAACCAGCGGTTGAGGACACAGTGGTTTGTTTTAGTCCATACCTTCTTAGTCCAACATGCTGGGGACAACCAGCATGCCCTGGAGAATCTAGCAGCTCTGACCAGGTCTTGCAGCCCAAGGGCTCCATCAACAGGTATCTCTACCAGGGGTGTCCAACCCATGGCCACACATTTACATTTTATTATTAAGTTTACTTAAAACATTGAGTTTTTTTGTGATTATGTATCACAATGTACTTAATGTGTGGCCCAAGACAACTCTTCTTCCAGTGTGGCCCAGAGATGCCAAAAGTTTGGACACCCCTGCCTGCCTAGACCTGCCAGCAAAAGGACACTAGGTGGCAGCAGAGGCCCAGATAACTGGCGGTTGGCTAGTGTGAAGGCAGGTAGATGTTGGGAAAAATCTCAGAAGGGATTTTTGTGGCCTAAAAAGACTAGTGTGTGCTGGCTCCTTCCTCAAAATGAAGATTAACCCTTTATTAACCCTTGGGGCAACTGTGGCTCAGAATTTCCCCTTCTCAAAAGCGAAGTGATTTAAGAAGCCTTCTCCTATTTGGTGATTTCTTAGAGTTGAGTCATGCTGACTCATGAGGTTTATCAGGAAGAAAGGTCTGTGTTTGGGGTCACTGGTGATAGGAAGGAAGGGCCTTCAGAATGAGCTCATTCTCCTGTCATCAGGACTGGGGCTAACCTACTGGCCAGTCAATTGTTTGATTACATGACGCAGACAGACTTTAAACTGCGTGCTGGTTAGAGGACTCACGAAGCTGTCCCCAGGTGTTTGCGGTTCTCCAGGATACTCAGGGCTGTAGCTCGCTCCCCCGCCCCGCCCCGCCCCCGTGCATGTACATACAGCCAAATGTTTATCTGATAAAGTGAAAATCCAGCCAACTGGGTATTCGTGGGCTATTGATATAATTCAAACTTTATTTTCTTTTTATTATTATTTTAAAATTAAGCTTATGGGGTGACATTGGATAATAAGTCATACAGGTTTCAAGTGTACATTTCTGCGACACATGGTCTGTATACTGCATTGGGTGCCCACCACTCCTAGTCAAGCCTCCTTCCATCACCATATATCTTACCCCCTTTACCCTTTACTGCCCTCCCCACACCCCTTCCCTCTGCTAACCACCATGCTGTTGTCTGTGCCTATGCCTTTTCTTTGTTGCTCTTGTCTGTTCATCTGCCATTACATTTCTGTATTTCTTCTTTGGCACATAAGCATGAGCTAAAGCACAGTTGACTTTCGGCTACCTGGGAATGGACTAACCAGTTCTTCAGATGAAATGTGCTGACGGCCGAGCTGGGCTCCGAGAAGCACTGGTTTCATCATGGAAATCGTTACTTATGAGTGGTTTATGGTCTCAGCCGGCTTAGGCTGCTCTGACAAAACACCCCCGGGCTGGGCTTAAACCACAGACATTTGTTTCCTGCAGCTCTGGAGGCTGCGGTCCAGGATCAGGGTGCCAGCAGGGTCAGACTCTCGAGGACCCATTTCTTAGCTTACACATGGCAGCCTTCTCACTGTGTCCTCACCTAGAAGAGGAGAGAGCACAGGTGTCTCTTCTTATAAGGGCACTAACCCCATTATGGGGGCCCCACCTTAAAGACCTCATCAGCTCCCAAAGGCCCTACCACCTGACACCACCAATGTGCAGTTCTGAGATTCAGTGCATGGATTTTAGAGCGATACAAGTGAAGGATCCTGTTATGGGCTGAATTGCACCCCCCCCCCCAGCATTCATATGTTGAAGCCCTAACCCCCAGTGGCTATATTTAGAGACGGGGCCTTTAAAAGTGACTAAGGTAAAATGAGAGGTTAGGAGTGGTCCTGATCCAATAGCACTGGGTGTCCTTATAAGAGGAGAAGATCAGAACACAAACACCTGCAGAACGTACAGACGTAAATAAGTTAGTTCCTGGTCTGCAGTAGCTTGCATTCCAGAGTGTGTGTGTGTGGGGGGGGGGGGCGCGGGGGGTAGTGCTTTGTAAAATGAGATGATAATTGAGAATCTTACTGAGAACATATTAGAGATACGTGTGAAATGCTTTGGGAGTCCAGAGAAAGTTTGTCATTTACTTAGAAAAAGTCTCAAGGGCTGAGACTCCTGCAAAAAGCATCAATGACAGCGAACTGCCAAGTTATGCTGATTACTGCATTCCAGCAGTGGTGGCACCAGCTATCTGCCCCTTCACAGCCAGACACACCAACCCTGTTCCACACCAAGAACCGCAGGTGACCTTCCATGCAGACCACATCAGAGCCATGACTGAGCGGTGCATCGCCTTCCCCATGCTGCGCAGTTGCCTGAACACATTCCTTAGTGCGGTCCTTACCCGGCTGTGGGATGACAAGCTTTCAAGCCAATGTGTGGATAAAATATCTGATATGGAAGCATAGGGAACCTACACATCACTTTTGAAAATGTTTGCCATGAAATCTGAAGTGCAGTTATGCTTTGGTCTGCAGACGATTTGAGGTAAACAATCCCAGTGACTATCTGGGTACTGGCTGATAATAACATGTCTCTGATGGGAGAGGGTGACACACGGGAGCCTGGGTGTCGCACATTCTGAGCTTCGGTTTAGCCGAGCTCCCTGCTCCCAAAGACTCCCTTTACCTGCTTCCCAGAATGTTTTTTCCCTTTCTTGAATTCCTGCCATCTGGGTAGACTTCATTTCCCAGAATGTCCACTAAAATGTTAGTGAAACAAAAAGATAAAAGAGCTGAATATGTCCTAGGTTTCTTCCTTTTGGGAAAATTTCATTCTTCGGTGTCTGAAGTTAGGTATGAGAATGAGAATGTTTCTCTCTGGTGATGACAATGGGACATCTGGGACCCTCTGACCTCAGTGCTAACCCTGAGCGTTCCAACCACAGGGGTGAAATTCAGGCATGATTAACACAGCATCATTAAGGGAGACACACACAGCCTGAAGAAGGCCACCCTCGAAGGCCAGGCCAGTCTGTTGGCCAAACCTCCAACAAGTCAGCTAATCACCCGTCCAATTTTCTCTCTGCTAATAGATGACTTTGCCCGACCTGCTTGTCCAAAAAAGAGCACGAAGAAACCAAAGGCAGCAAAACATAAAATAATAATTTAGGGAGACGCTGAAATAGGTGTAGTTTGTTGAGTTTTATTAAAAACAAATGTTTTGTTAACTGAAGCTGCAGTCTTAAATACCTTTCTTAAAAACATGCACATGTTTTTAACATTTCGTAAATGGATCTTTGTCCATTTACAAAAGTAAGTAATGTACTAGAATTTTATTTACAGCTTCTTTCTTAGGTTAGATGATGCTTCAAACACCAGCTAGTTAATGATCCTCAATCTTTTGTGTCCCCAACCTGAGGGTGCCTTAAGGACAGACACAGAAGGCTTAAAACTCTGTGGTCATGGAGTAGATTTGCAATCAGAAAATAAAACAAAATTGTACAGGATCCCTGTACACTCAGACAGGAACTGCGCAGTAGCTGGCGGCCTTCCAGGCACCTTTGCTGAGATGCCAACCTGCTCCCACGTGCAATAAACGCCATCAGCAGAGCGTACACGCTCCTCCAGTCACGGTCAATGTTCTGATAACTGTGCATGCCCACAGGTTCTTGACAGCAGGTGGTTCTAAGACCTCCCAGGCAATGGTGGAAATGAGGGTTCATTAGTGGGTAGCAAGCAGCTAACAATCTATTGTAATCCACTGTTAGTCCGCAAAGAACTATTTAGCAAAACATTTTCCTAAAGTTTTGTAGGAGTTTGAAACTTATTTACTCAATTTATTTCAATGTGGAAATCTCAAAAATTATTCAAGCTTTAGGGGACTTTGAACTTCACACAATTAGCTGCAATTTATTTTTGCATGTGTCTATATCCACCTTTTTCTAAGAAGAGGGTCAAACAGCTTTAATCACAGTTTCTGTTATCAAAAATCAGTGCTCTAACGATTCACCAGGATAACCTAGCAAAGGCAACTAGAAGCGCAGCAGCTGAGAGGTGTATTAGCCTCTGGTTGCTGAAGTCCCAGCAAGGTGTCACAGGCGTTCTGTTAGAACTATTCCCCTGGCCTGGAAACCTTGCTGCTCCGCTGGAGAGGGCATGAAGAGCTGTCCCAAGGACCAGGGCACTTCCACAGCTAAAGAGGATGAGCGTATTCTCTCAGTGGACCCCTTCCCTGGAAATCCCAGTGCAGGGAGGTCCTCAGGCATTCCTCCCAAAGATAGATGTTGATTAGCTCTTCAGTGCTTTCAAATCTGGGAGCATGTCTAATAAAAATGTTATGAAAACAGAAGAGGGCATGTTAGAACACCTTTGAAAGACAACAGGCATATCCAAGCTGAAGATAAGTGAGGGTATTGAAAGAAGAAGTGTTTAATAAATTCCAAATCAGTCAGGAAACCATATTGATGTGACTGCCACACGAATCAGACGTGGCTCTGGAAGCCAGTTCTTTACATCTCGTACCGTATGTGGGAGTATGCAGGTCACACACTGTGCTTTTTGCTTTGAACACGTTGGCCATGTCTCGTTATGGCATGGCTCCATTTAAAGGGGTTTGCTGTGATCTGAAGGAGCATGAGGAATACCATGGCAACAGATCAGTGGAGTACCCCGCCCAGTGTCCTCAGGGATTCCTTTCTCCTTCCATCCCCAAATCCCCACTGCATCGTAACAGACTGCTGTGGAGCAACCTTTCATTATCTTACACAAACACACTTCCAGAACATTTGTCTTTTTAGCTTGCAGTATATCTACAATAATGAATTTCACCATTTTTATATGGCATAGAAAGGCATTCCTCCAATTGCCTTTTAAATCCGAAATTTCCTCCTTAACCCAATTTATACTCTGGCCAAGTTAGAGCTTTCATTCAAATGCTTTCCCATCACTTATCTTCCCAGGCTGGTGTGGAATTCCCAGTGTCCCCTTGGCCACTTAGCCCCTGCGGGTCTGCTCTACCTGTCCTGGGCTGGGGCGGTGCAGGGGCACCTCACTTCTCCAGACAGCGACATGCCTGGTCTCGTGTGAGAGTAAGAAGGTACATTCCTCTGTTTTCACTTCCGCCCAGTGATGCTTTACGTCCACCCACTGTTGACTTTGTTTGCTCTGCAGGCACCATTCAGCTTCAGGGTTCATAAAATGCCGCTCTGCTCTTAAGTCAGCCTGCAACAGAAAACACTGCCAAGCTTCACGGTCAAGGTTAGGCATAGCTTCAAAGGCAAGGTTTCCCCCATTATAATTTTGCCCAAACCTTGCTTTTTCACGAGTTCTGTAAATGTGCATAGAGAAGCACCAGTATCATGAGGTCTCTTGTGGTGCGCAGGCTTGCCCTAGTGGTGCCCTGCAAGTGCACTGTGGTGTGTCCAACATTTTCGGTGCAAAACAGACCTTCACTAAATTAGTTTTTGTCTCCTCAGTGTTCATAGTGCCCCAGTTACCGGGACTAAATTCTCAAGTTAAGATCGAGTCTCTGCGTTCTGACAAGCCTTCCATATAGCCCCATCAAACCAGGTCAGTCAACAAAACACAACAAAACCATGAACGAGACCTCTGCCATGTGTTGACCTGGTTGATTAAGAGGTTAAACCTCAAAGCCTCCTTGAGGTCCTGAGCATTTTCTTTTAGAAATAATAGCATTGTGCTAGCATGCCTGCAGGTTATAGGACACCCTCCATGAACTTACTAATCAATTCGTTTGTCTCCTAGGTGACCACACCCTTCAAGCATCCCATTCTGTTCTGATGCACCTGTCCGGCCACGCCCAGGCCCACAGGTACTCCTCACCCCACCGTGTTACTTTGACCAAGCTCTGTTCTCTTGTGGATGACAGGTGGCTACTCTGAGACATCCATCCATGGCAATGTGAGCTTTCATTCAGCTGCAATCTTGATACTGTTACCTACTGGTGCTCTGCAGGTGGGGCCCACACCAAGTACAAGATGACATTTATTTTAACAAGGGCCTTCTTCGCACCCACTACCCTCCACAGAAATGAGGTCCAGCAAGGGCAGCTCAGGCTCTCTGAACGACCGTGGAGATGATGCAGAGGCCCTGCTCGGCAGCTCTTCCATGTGACATGTGAAGTGACACCTGTATGTGGGATTCCTGTTCCTCAAGGCACACACATATGAACACCATGGTGGGTGCAGGGCCCTGTTCTCAATGAAGCTATTCATAAACAAGTAATTGCCATTCTTTAAATAATTCTGTTCATAAAACATTAAGAAAATACACAGTCTACATAGTGTGCCCCCCTCTGGATGGCCAATATTATAAACATTATAAAAGGAAACCCCAATTGTTTTATGATTTAACAGTTAGAATAAGTATTACATAAGGTAAATAAAGCAAAAAATCAAGTGACTATATTCTAGAAACTTCTATGATGCATTTTTTTTTTCTTGAGGGGGTGGGGAAGGGAGGGAGAAAGAGAGGGAGAGAAACGTCAGTGTCTGGTTGCCTCTGGTATACCCCCAACTAGGGACCTGGCCCACAACCCAGGCATGTGCCCTGACTGGGAATTGAACCAGTGACTCTTTGATTTGCAAGCCAGTGCTCAATCCACTGAGCCACACCAGATAGGGCAATGATGCATATTTTAAAAAAATAATCAAACAGAGTCACCAGGGAAAAAACCTTTGATCTAAGATATGCCACTTTTTTGGCCTCCAAAGTATATTATTTTCTTCTGATTGTGTTAATTAAAGAAGATTACCTTTAATAACATAGAATAGAGATATTTTGGGTCCCATTAACTTGTAGTAAATGCTTGCCTTAAACACTAAAGAAAAAATATCCTTAGCTTTGCTTTTGAAGAGGGGTACACACCCCAGCCCCACAAATTTGTGCAGTGGTTATATCATTATTAAAACATATTCTGGAGTGCCATGCTGTGGTCCAGAGTTGCCTAGATATGAGTCTGGCATATTAGATTAAAATTGGGAACACTATTTCTTCAATCAGATAAAAAAAATAATAAATGTTTAAAAGCCTATTTGTGGCACTATACCACCAATTAATAGTGTCTTTTAGCGCCACAAATTTGCAGAACTATTGAGAGCATCCCCCCACCCCCTGCCATTGCTTTCTGTCATATACTCATGGCATTCTTATTCATGGCCTTTTAATACATGTGTAACCCATGTCTTAGTTGGTTTGGGCTGCTATAATAGAGCACTACAAACTAGGGGCTTATAAATAGCAGGCATTTATTCTCATGGTTCTGGAAGTTGGAAGTCCAAGATCAAGGTGCCAGCGGACTAGGTGCCTGGTGAAAGCCTGCTTTCTGATTCATGGACAGTGTCTTCTTGCTATAACCTCATAGGGTGGAAGGGCAAGGAAGCTCTCTGGGCAGAGTTCTACAGAGGAACAGCCAATAGGGTATGTACATGTGTATAGAAAGGGATTTGCATAAAGAATTGGCATGTGCAATTATGGAGTATGTCAAGTCCAAAATCTCAGGGTGGGCTGGCAGGGTAGTTGATGGCATGGTTTGAGTCTAAAGGCATCTGGTGCAGGTTTCCCTTTTGCTCAGGGAGATCTCTGTTCTCTTCAAGCCTTCAGCTGATTGGACTAAGTCCAACCCCATTAGGGATAATAATATGCTTTATTTGTAGTCCACCAATTTAAATATTAAACATCCCAAAACACCTTCACAGAAAAAGTCAGAATAATGTTTGACTAGGATACCTGACACTGTGGCCCGGCCAAGTTCACAGATGAAATTAACCATCACAGTCCATAACCACTGTGCTTGAGAATGGATTCTTTCCAAAGCCCAGCTGACACTTTGACTTTGGCTGTGGGAGTCCCTAAGCAGAGAACCAGCCAAGCCCACCTGGACTTCTGGCTTGAGAACAAGAGCTAGTCAAGAGGCCTTGATTTAAGCTACTAAGTTTGTGGTCATTTGCTTTGTGGCCACACAAAACAAACATGCAGGACCTGAGGTGTCAGAAGGATACAGGGAAGTCAGAGGGAGGGAGTTCCAGGCATAGAGAAAGGCATGAAAAGGCACAGGTCTCCACAGAGGTGAATGTTCTGCGATGGCCAAGGTGTAGGAGAAGAGGCTAAGAAAGTAAGTTGAGGCCATATTCTAAGTCTTGAAGGCTAGTTGAGGAGTTTGACAGGAGTTCTGTGAACTTGGGCCTCCCAGGTGACAATTATGCTTTATCTTAATGAAAAGCCCTGGTGTCCTTCGCGTGTCTTGTCGAGTATGGTGTGTTCGGTCTTTCTGGGTCCTTTTCTGTGTTATTGCATTTAACCTGCACATAGGGCATCTGTGGATGATTCCCACTTTACAACTGGGAAAAACCGAGGCTGTGAGAATCTTGGATACCTCACATCCATTCAGCTTGTTAGAGGCAGAGTGGGAAACAGACAGAGGAGGTTCCGAACACTGGTGGGCCTCGCACCTGGGAGGTGGGAGATGGCTGGGCTGGGGGTGCCTCTACTGCCCTAACCTTTCAGTCCTGCACGTCACAACTCTCCTGTTATGAAGGGGCTCCCCAGAGTATGCATGGCCCTGAGTCGACATCTCAGAGATACTAAATCAGTGCTGTACTTTTTATTTTCTTCACTTTCCAGATGATTAACTGTATTTTAAATTTCAGTGAGTCATGGCCATCTCAAGCAGAGCCAAACCAATGTGGACCACCCTAACCTCTCTCCTTTCCCCCTTTTTCTTCTCAAAAATGCTTGTAAAAGCCTGTTTGTGATCAGGGAGAAGAGCCTTTTGGGGAGGGGTAAGTGCAACAGAATCAAAATCTAATGAAGTGCCAAGACCGTAAGCCAAAAAGTGTTGTAAATTAGGCTGAGTTTGGTCATTTTAAACCAACTCCCAGACTCATCCTTCATTCCGGGCCTGGGCTGCGGGTTCTAGCATCATAAAGCAGAGTTTCAGATGTCTCCCTCTGACATGTTTATGGGTACACGGGTCGCTGCCCTTGGGGTATTTCACAGCCCTGCTCAGCAGTCCTCACAGCAAAGCAAAGAGCTAGATTTCTCTGGAAATGGAACCCTAATGTGGCCCCCCCACTGTGTGCTGCCAGGCCTGCCCAGAGTCGGCAACATCAAAATTGGGCCCCCTTGTCCAAAACTTAGATGGCAGGGCCCTGTGACTGCTGAGGTTGGGGCAGGGGGCCGGGCCCCCGGGCAGCCGGGCTGTGACAATGCCTCTGGCCTGCTTGCCACATAGAGTTCCAAACCCTTTTGCCTTCCCTCTCCGTTTGCATCTGTGTCCACAGGTCTGTCCACGCTTGCTGGGGACCTGCCTATGGGAAATCTTGGGTTTCATAGTAACGACTTTGTTATAGTCTTTCTAGGGGTGTGGTATAAGAAAGGTCATGACATCATACAATATCAGAGAGCCTGCGGATGCGGCGCCTCCCTTTGTTTCCGTGACGGAGAGCCTGGGGCCCCGGAGGGCGAGGGGCATCTCCAAATTACACAGGCTGCTGGGGAGCAAGAGCCTCTGCCCAGTGAACTGCGACTGCGTCTTATTTGCTTGTTTTTGTTCACTTATGTTTAACACTGGTAATACCCGTAACACAAAATTTACCATCTTAATCATATTTAAGTGTGCCATCTCCACCGTCCGTTTCCAGCACGTTTCCATCCTCTGGAACTGAAACTCTGCACCCAGTAAACAACAGCTCCTCGTTCTCCCCAGCTCCCAGCCCCTGGCAGCCGTCATTCTCTGCTCTCGGTGGGTTTGAGTCCTCTGGGAACCTCACATGAGTGGGGTCATATATTTGTCCTTTTGCGATGGGCTTATTTTGCTCAGCATAATGTCCTCCAGGTTCATCCATGTTGTAGCATATGTTAAAGTTCCCTTCTTTTTTTAAGACTGAATAATATTCCATCATGTGTTTATACATTTTGTTTGTTCATTCATCTGGAATAGATAACTTGAATTGTTTCCACATTTTTGCTATTGTGAAAAATGCTGCTTTGAACATGGGTAAGCAACTATTTGTTCAAGTTCCTGCTTTTTTTTTTTAGGATCATAATTTATTCAATCATCCTCATTATAATTGGAAATTTGATTGCTTCTTTTTTCATAGTTTGATCCAAGATGTTCACTTCTCTTTTCTGGCCTCTCTCTGTGAACCCGGCCAGACCTCTGAAGCTAGACTATCTCCTCACATTCCTGCTTTTGATTCTGTGGAGTCTTTTTTACTTTCATATGCCTGACACTGAGTGAAGTTACTGACATAAACACAAAATCAAGTTTTGTTGCATGATATATGAATAAATTAATGTTCTATAATAATCGGTCTTTTTTTATCTCTTGAAAACAAAAAAAAAAAAAAAAACAAAGTGAGATGCTGCCTCTACTTTAAGACAGCTGAGTAGAGACATCTGTGTTTTTTTCTCCTTCACAATGTCATCCCCAGAGAAAAAGATGAACAAATCCAGATGGCAAACTGGATCTTTCCTGAAGCTCGCAGAGCCGCGGTGAGCCAGGGAACATGTGCACGGGCACCAAACACAGGGAGGCCTACTGGGGCGCCGATGGCCTCGAGAGCAGGTGCCCCCTATCGAGGCCCCAGGGAGCCAGCAGCCCCAGAGTTTTCTCATGTGATGCTGATAACATCGATCAGGACAGAAGACACAGTCTCTGTTGGGAAGAGCGGCATCCGCTGTGAAGGGGCTGCAGAAGTTTCCCCCGGCAGCACCCAGGAGCAGGAGGTACTGCACAAAGAGAAAAAGCAGTAACTGCACTCGCTGAGAATTCGCCCTGTGTCAGGCATTACACTAGCTCTTTAGACATGACTTTGACAAGTGACCTCTGTAGTGAAGCAAGGGGGTCAAAGACCGCAGACTCTCAGCTGCCCACAACCGTCATTCCCTGTTAGTTGGGGAGAAGTAATGCACATGAATGTGTGCACACACAAACATGCACACATGCATGTGTAAACACACAGAGCTGAGTCACAAGGAGCTTCATTTTGAACCAGGGGAAACTGTGGCCTGGTCCCATTTGTATCTTGTATAAATAACTGGTCTTTTATTAAAAGATAAATTTAATAAGAAGAAAAAAAGCATAGGATCTATTCAAGATAAAGTAAGAAAAAAGTAGGAAAAAAGAAGAAAAAAAGACAAAACCCACCTGGCCATGAAGTGAATAGAAACAGGCCAAAGGCATTCCAACAAACTCAATGAAATAAACTCTTTTCTAAGAGACTGCCTACTGTAGAGACACAGTATTTGAAATGATGGGAACTGTGAAAGAATAATGGTTCTTACATAATTAACATGAGTTGATTGATTCATTTTTATTACCCATCTAGTATATGCTTACTGTACCAATTTTTCTCATTATCCACAGACTCAAAAATGATGTCCAATAAAAAATACAGGTTCTCGTGGATTAAAAGTACACTGCCCTTTTATTCCATGGCTTTCTAGATAACATCGATTAAACATCATTGTGGTATAACCCCTCAAGCAAGGCCCTGCAGTACTACAGACAGCTTGCTGCTGGCTTGTCTGTCTGTTTGTATGAGTGGGCTTGGCAGTCGAGACCACGTGTGGTAGGGGATGGCCAGCAATCGTTATAGAGAAAGTCATCTTGCAAATGCAAAAATCGTCTAGAGAAAAGGCAGACATTAAAAAAGAGGTTCTGATTGGCTTTGAAGAAAGTTGGCTGAAGTAATTCTTTCCAACTAGAGAGTTCTACCCTATTTCTGTTTTCCTATAGAAAGAAACACTTTATTGAATAATTTTATAGATAGCTATAGATTATTCAGACTGTAGAACATTTTCACTTTTTCCCTTTGCACCTTCTTACCACACCATTGCCAAAAGTGAGATATTCTGGGATTTAGTTTCCTATCATAGTGATTTTGATTTTTTTTAAACAAGACTCTTTTTAAGAGCAGTTTGAGAGTTATAGCGAAATTGAGAGGAAGATGTAGAGATTTTCCATGTATCTCTGCTCCCACACATGTGCAGCCTCCCGCACTATCAACATCCCCACCAGATGGCACATTTTTACAACTGATGAACCTACGTTGACTCATGCACATTGTCATCACCCAGAGCCCACAGCTGGCATTAGGGCTCCCTCTTGGTGTTGCACATTCTCTGGGTTTGGACAAATGTCTAATGACAGGGACCCACCATTATGCTACCATGCTGCCCTATAAATCCTCTGTGCTCTGTCTGTGCATCCCTCTTCCCAGTCTCTATTTTTTTTTCTGTTAATGTAGATTTGAAAAATCATGAGGCATCTGGAGTTTACCAAGAATTTTTACCATATCTGTGGTAACAGCTATAGCTGTGGTTATAGCTATGGTTTAATGACAGGACACATGTAACAACTGAAGGGGCTTTTGACCCAATGCATTTAAAATAAGCCGTCCACATACAAACTTCAGTTTGTGGGACTGATCCTATTCATGTAGGTCATTCAACACTCAGCGTATTACTGAAATGATCATTGAATCAACTCATCTCACCAGGATTGTTACTTGAATTCCACTTTGCGTGGCTTCCATCTGTGTACAGTGAATAACAACACAGAGGTTTGATGGACCAGCAGCAGCAAACAGCCGTGATCCCATGCACCACACCTTCGTTGCTATTTACACAGGAGAAACACATAGGGCCATTGTAGTGGTCAGATTGAAAGCATAACTTAGCTGAGGGTTTGCTGGTGTCATGAGCCAGATACCAGTTCACAACTTTCAATCCACTGGAGAGTGAATTCTAGCCTTATCAGCCCACTGAGTTGCAGGCATGGTCATTCATAACGTTCCAGATTTACGAAAATGGGACTTCCTTAACTGGAGTGAGAAATTTACTTTCTTGTCACCACCAGGGAGAATTACTGTCATGGCAAAACAGGCTTCTCATTTTTAATTCCATTGGTTTAAGAACATGAGATCCATCCATCTGACCCTATTGTCTTGGATTTCTAAAAACAATAAATTATTAAAATACATTAATTCAGATTCCAATCACATTAATGCTTCATCAGTCCTTCATTAATAATGGCACATAAAATGAAATGCAAATGATAAGAAGCAAAGTTAATCATGAATTGACAAACTTTCTCTGCAAAGTAGCTTCCAGGAATTTAATCAATTCTGATTCATACATTCAGCTGACAACTCTTTCTCTGGATATCTATTGTGTGTCAATCACAATACGAGGTATTGTGGATGCTAATCAAGAAGGTATGAGATGAACAAATAGGAAAGGTTAACATTGTTAAAATATACATAAAACCCAAAGCAATCTAAAGATTCAATGCAATGCTTATCAAAATACCAATGTCATTTTTCATATAACTAGAACAAATAATCCCAGAATTTATATGGAAATATTAAAAGACCCCAAATAGCAAAAGCAATCTTGGGAAAAAAAAAAAAAGTTGGACACATCACACTACTTGACTTTAAATTAAATTACAAGCCTATAGCAATCAAAACAGCATGGGGCTGGCATAAAAACAGAGAGATAGATCAATGAAAGAGAATAAAAAAACCAGAAATAAATCCATGCCTATATGGTCAATTAATTTATCACAAAGGAGACAAGAATATACAATGGGGTAAAGACAATCTCTTCAATTAATGGTGTTGGGAAAACCAGATCACCTTCTTATACCATATACAAGAATAAACTCAAAATAGATAAAAGATTTAAATGTAATACCTGAAACTATGCAACTCCTAGAACTCATACAACACCAATAAATAAATAAATAAATAAATAAATAACAATCCAATTTAAAAATGGGCAAAAGACCTGAATATACATTTCTCCAAAGAGGACATATGGATGGCCAATAGACGTGAAAAGATGCCCAATATCACTAATCAGGAAGATGCAAATCAAAACCTCAAGGTGATGTCACCTCACACCTGTCAGAATGTTAATCATTATAAATCAACAAAGAGCAAGTGTTGGTGAGGATGTAGAGAAAAGGGAACCCTAGGGCACTGTTGGTGGAAATGCAGATTTGTGCAGCCACTGTTGAAAGCAGTATGGAGAAACCTCAAAAAATTAAAAATGGAATTGGCCTTTGATGTCGGGGGCTTTGCCCCCAGGACCCTCTGGCTGCCATGGATGAGAATAAGGCTACCAAGACAAGATCTGCTTGGGGAGGAAAGGTGGCCGATCTCTCAAAGGAGAAGGGCCAAGAGCCTCTTCCTCAATGGGCTTTTATTGGGTCATTTTGCATAGGAATACAGACTCATTAATCATCATCAGGCAGTAAGGATCAAACAATAGATAATGTACAAAGAACTCTGAGGGTCTATTTTGAGTCAGGGTCAGATAGCTAAAGAGCAATGAAACTTTGAGGAACTAACTCACTTCTTGCTTGGACCCTTATTTAATTGAGAGCATCCTAAACAAAGCAAGTTTTCACAGGACTTTACATATTCTTTCTTAGGCCTGATCACCCTAGGGAATCCACCCTTTCCAGCACAGGGCTACACCCACCACCAGCATTGTTTCAGGCTTAAATCAGGCAGGGGTAGTAAGGCAGCCAAGAGATTATGAGGCTTCTTTCAGACAGAATGAGGACTCCGGCTATGTCAGAGCTGAGGGTCCATCACACCCTTTTGCTGTAGCCCCTCAAGTCCTTCCTTGGGGCCTCCATGTGATCGTGTCTGGCTTAGGTCATTCCCCCCTTGGGGAATCTTACCCATCATTGGCTAACCAATCAAGCATTGGGGGCCAGTTATGGATGAAGTAAAAGGAGCAGAAGCAGCATTCCTTCCAGGGAGATAAGCCTTGTCTCCTTAGTAGCTTCTGGTCTGAAGGTCACTCACTCAGCCTTAGCCATGGGGGTGTTACAGCTCCTGAAACCAGGCAGGGCGGTTCCCAACGCTTTGACCCAGTGATTCCATTCCTGGAAATTTCACTGAAGAAATTCAAAACACTGTAACAGGGTGCAGACAAGAGGGGGGCCCCAAAAGGGAGTTGGAATGGGGCCCAGAACTCATGGTGTCCAGGAAATGTTAGAGGGACATATAAGATGTCCTCACCCCTTCTCCCACAGGTATGAGTTGGGGGAAGGGACAAATGGAGCAGGCCATTGAGTTGTTTTTGCATAGCAATAGGGCTGCAAGATAACCTCCAGAATGGTCATTTAACATATCTATAACCTTTAACTGGTTTCATAGATATGTTAAACAGCTGTGGCCATGCCCTGAGCCAGGGGGGATGGAAAGGACTTCCCCAAGACATGACTGGGGGAGGAACCTCAAGTCACAGCGCCTGCGTGGGAGCTTGGAGAAGATTGGCTCCAGAAAATGGAGACACACCTGCCCAGACTCATGATGGCATCCCAAAAATACTTGGAATATACGGGAATGCTGGCAGGTGTAACTGATTGTAGGAGGAGTCGGAAATGAGGGTACAGAAGAGATTTGGCGTGGGTATTTAAACTGAGGAGCAGCAGCCATTAGAAGAGAGATCCATGAAGGGAGATCCATGCGGTTTCACCAGAGAGCAGGACCTGCAGCTCCATGAGGTAAAATCACCATGTGGCTTTAGCAGAGAATTGCCACATGACTTTTCCAGAGTGGGGACCCCTTCCCCACAGCTTTGGTAGGAGAAGAACCACGCGGCTTTGGGGTGCTCCCTTTGGCTGTGTGGCCTGGGAGCAAGAGAGACTGCCTGAAAGAAGGGTGAAAGAACTCTTGCCAGTAGGCCATGAGAAGGTGCCACATGGCTTTGGATTAATTAGAGATCCTGCCTGGACGACGACACAGCTGACGGTGTCAAGAGCCTGGATCCCGGACGTGTGCTTCT
>PVKU01014446.1:0-23058 GCA_004027475.1 Anoura caudifer | reverse complement strand
GAGGAGAGGGATAGGAATATCCAGGGAAAAGGGGAAGGGATTAGAGCAACAAGTATGAAAGACATATGGACAAAAGCTGGGGGGGGGGGTGGAAATGGAAGGGAGCTGGGGAGGGCTGGGGCGGAGGGATGGGATGGGAGTAGAAAACAGAAAACTGTATAAGAACAACAATTAAAATAAAATTTAATTTAAAAAAAAAAAGAAAAGAAAAGAAAATAGGACTCAGACTCACACAATAGCACCTACTTCCCACTCTTGCCCTGAGGAGCTAGTGAAACAATGTGAGCTAGTTGTAAGTTAAATTGTTGCATCAACTAAGGAGAAGAATAAATGCTATAGAAAAATAGGAACTATTTTGACAACACTCAAGCCAGAAAAAAATTTTAAATATCATAAACAATCTGTAAAACCATATCCATGCAAACTAACTTGAGCTTTGCTTCATTTATGTAGGAGAAAAACTGAAATAAAAGATGAGTTCCAAATAAGTTAAAAAAAAAAAAAGAAAATTTATCATTGTAACTCATATTTAGAGATCAGTGGGAAGTAAATCAATACATTTCAATAGATGAAGAAAACAACATTAGATATAATTTAACATTTCTTGGCTTTAAAAATAATGACTCTCATCAATTAAAATTAGAACATTCTTCTGCTGCTAAAGCATATTCATGAAATAACCTATAAATATAGCACATTATAATCAGGGGGCACATGGGAAGCATTTCCTTTAAAGTTAGGAACCAGGTAAGGATACCTACTATCTACCATATTTTTACCAGTGCACTCAAACAAGAATATAAATCTAAAATACATGATTTTAAATGAATATCAAATACTGACAAAACAGCACTGTCAGTATTTACAGATTATATATTGCCTAAACAGAAAATACAAGGAATCAACAAATAAATTTTAGAATTAATATGAGGTCTCAATAAGATTACCATATCATAACTATAGTATTTTTCAAAAATCCAGAGTTCCTAAATATACCAGTAGAAATTATATTTCCATTAACTTTTTAAATGCCATTCACAAGAACACCAAAATATAATAGATCCAACAAAAGAAGTATAAGATCTTTGTGGGAAATTTGTCAAATGTTTATAAGAAATACGATGTAACAAAAGGAATGTTAAAGTATATTATGGCCATAGGTAAAGAGATTTAATATTATAAAGATGCCATTGCTCCCTAAGTTTATCAATAAATGCAATTTTTTAAAAAGAAAAATCCCAAAAAGATTTTAAATAATATTTAACTTAAAAAATTATGAAAAGTCAAAAAGCCAAGCTAGACAATATAATTTTAATAAAAAGGCAAACTTGCCTTACTAAATAGGAAAATAACTAGATGTCTTGGGAAATTGGAAGGTATGTTATTGACACTGGGACAACATCAATGTCACAGAATACAGAGCTGGAAACACATTCTGTTTTATGGTAGCTTGAGGACATTGCATATCAATGAGGAAAGGAGGCACTGTTACATATAAGGTGCTAAAACGATTAGCTATTTATATGGAAAAAAATTAAATTAGTCTGTACTTCACACCATATGAAAATATTTCCAAATGGATTAAACACCTAAATGTGAAAAATTAAAAGTAAAGCTTTTAAGAGATTATCTTTATGACATCTCAAAATATATGACTGGAATTTTTATTGGGATTGCATTGAGTTTATAGATTAATTTCAGGGAAATTGATATCTTTAAAATATAAAAGTATCTTATCCATGAGCATGGAAGATATCTCCATCAATTCAGATTATCTTCCATCACTATTGTTGGAGTATTAGAGTTTTCTTCATAGAGAGTATTCTGCATTAAACTAATTCAAAGACACAATAGTTTTTGTTAGTATTGTGAAATGTATTCTATTGTCATTATATTGTCAATAGTTTTTGTTGGTATTGTGAAATGTATTCTATTGTCATTATATTGTCAATAGTTTTTGTTGGTATTGTGAAATGTATTCTATTGTCAGCAATAATCAGTCAGTTATTGCTGATGTAGAGAAATGGCACTGTTTTGTCAATTGACCTTGTATAGGCAAGTTTGCTAAACTCTCACTGATTTTAGTAGTTTGTTGATTGAATGCTTACTTTTTTTTATTTAGATGATATTATCTCAGAAAGTGTTCCATTTCACTCCTTACAGGTTTTATCTCTTTTTATCCCCATATAACATTGGCGAGGGTTTCTGGTCTAATGATAACTAACATCTATCTAATGATATGGTGGTAACAACAACCATCTTTTTCTTATTCTTAGTTTTTAAGGAATTTCATCTTAATTTTCTCCACTAAGCAGAATGCTTACTGTAAGTTTTTGGCATATAACCTTTACCAATTTAAGGAATATCCCATCCAACCCTAATTTAGTAAGATTTATATATGTTATATCATATAATTTATGGAAGACCTATATAATATACAAATCTAAAATGAATATATTATAAATATATCTATTTTGCATGCATATATTTTGTATAAATATATAAATTATATAAAATCAAAAGATATACATCATCATAATGCAGATGCTTTTTTGCATCAATTAAGATAATTATATAATTTTTCTCTATTGAGCTATTACTGTGGTGAATATCATGTTTTCTGATGATAAAATTGTTTATTGTTTGCATTCCTGTTATAAACCTACCTAAATCAGTATGTGTAATTTTGAATATTTTTCAGATTATGTTAACTAATATCTATTTAGGATTTTAATGTCCACAATCATAATTTAATAGGCCTGTAATTTTGTTTTCTTCAGTAGTTATTTTTCTGGTTTTAAAATCAAGAGCTCACTAGTTTCATAAAATGATCTAAAAATGTCTTAATTTGTTTTAATTTTGTGGAACAACTTGTATAAAATAGAAACTGTTTCTCAGAATGTTTGTAGGACTGCACTGGAAGCCATCTAGGTAGGCTATGGGATTTGGGAGGGAGGCTGTTTAGCTGCCAGTTTTGTTTCTTTCCCATTTATTCATTCATCCAAATTTTCTATTTCTTCCATGCCAGGTTTGGGTTTAATATTTTTGTGTTTGTAGTGATATCCCTTTCACTTATCTTTTAAACAATAAGTTACTATAAATGTCTTCTATATTACATTCTTTTCTCTATTTCATTGATTTCTTACTGCATCCTTATTATTCCATTCTTTCTTTTCTCGAGTTATTCTCTTCTTTTTCCAAATTCTTGAGTTGTAAGCTTAGCTCGTTTGTTTTCAACCTCTTCTGTTTCCTGATTAATGTATGTAAAGCTATGCACTCTCAGCACTAACTTGATTGTCTCTCACAAATGTTAATATGTAGTGCTTTCATGATCAGCATTCAGATCTAAGCATTCCTTTATTTCCTTTAATCCTTTATTTCATTTTATACTAGGGATCCTTTGGTCATATAGTTTTAAATTCCAAGTGTATGGCTTCTTAGCTACCTTTTTGATGTTAAAGTATAATTCATTTCACTTCTTTCTTTTCTTCACTTTTTCTTCTTCTGGTCCACCAAAAGAAGCCTCTTATCTGTGCCAAACAGCTTAACATAAAACACATATTTTAGTTTGGAAAGCACAAATATGACGATCTTATCTATAACTAATGCACAGAAGTTTACGGAAAACAGAGAGTACAGCTATCCAAAACCTTCTCCTCTTTCTCTATGTACAAATTTTTTACATGCCCTGAACATTTGCTGAATAGCTGAAAGGAAGAAAATTTTGTGGCATTTTCTTCTTTCCCAGAAGCTGTGCTGTATATGTCAGAATGAATTTCAGGACTTTCTTCCCATCTTCAAGTGATGAAGACATGAACTTTCTCACGCGGTCAGTAGCCAGAGCTGGAGGATTTGTGGGGATTCATGTTTTGAAGCCAGTTGTTCTTGGAAAGGGAAAGAACTCAGATTCACTTGTAGATACTGACTATTCTCTGCACTGTGGACACTCAAGGAAAGCAGTGGTTAAATACTTAATATTTTGGTGCCAGAAATAAATCAAACAGTCAATGGTACAAAAGGAGAAATGTTCCCGGAACAACTGAAGGTCAACTTTGACCTTTGCTAGTCTGGCAACCTTAACTTGGATTCCTTAGCCCCCACACTTTGTCTTCATAGTGTGCTTGGTACCTGGACTCCCCCAATCTGGGACCAGGCACAATTCAGCTGGCTGGGAATTTTCCTGTGTATGCTAAAAGATAAGCACAAAAACAGACTCACTGTTACTCTTGCCAGCGGCATCTTTTTGTTGCACAAAAAGAAAGCAACAGAGGCTGCCATGGATAGATCAGGCAAGGCTGAATTGTAGAAATGACTTCCATATGGTGCAAGATTAGAATCAATTATTCAGACACATAGCAGTTAAAGAACCCTCAGGCATTTTGAGTGTCCTGAGAGAAAAGATCAAGAAAGAAAAAAGATACTGAAAAACTTCAGTGATTCTGTAAATAAATTTAAATAGGCCACATGGCATATAGCTTATTTATAGGGGTATGAAACTCATTTCCACTGGGGGCCACATCAGCCTTATGGTTGCCTTCAAAGGGTTGAATGTAATTTTAGGACTGCATAAATGTAACTGCCCTTAACAGTTAAGGACAGTTAACAAGAGCTAGGCACTGCCACCAGGTAGAAACAAGGTGCCAGGCCAGAAAAAACAAGGTAGAAGGCCAGATTCGGCCCTCGGGCCTTGTGTTTGCCACTTATGGCCTATTATATACACTATCTGGAGCTTAAATGGTGCTTTAAGAAAAAAATCCCCACTGAAACCATGCACCAAATTGAAAAAAAACTAAAATACATGCATAAAAAGAGGCAATTTTTATTACTCTTCAAAGAGTAATTAGAAATAAAAGATAGGTAAACAGCTGAAAAAATCTATAATAAAATTTATACATACATACGAATACAAAATATAGCCTAAAATATTATGTTGCTATAGAGGATATAATTTATTTTGATAAGGTTTTTGGTGGGCAAATGGAAGTGCAGCCTTGTCAATTGACTTGTTCAAAGGAAACCACAGACTTGCATGTCTTGGGTTTTACTGGACTTAGAATAGTCCTCTGTATACACATTAGTTATAGATATTTAAACAGTGAAGATTGTGTTCAACTCACATCTGTATTCTAATGTAACACATGGTACATTGTCTGGCAAATAGTAAGCACTTAATAATTATTTGGCAAATAGAATTTATAAAAACAAGCTATCATTATTAGTGACAGGGAGATTTTCAAGCACAATAATGATAATTCATTCTCTTGCTCATTTATTTTACAAACACTTAGAAACTGCTTACTCTATTCCAGATACTGTATTAGTTAAATTTATATTGGTCTTCAATAAAATTGCAATCTACAGAGGGATAAAAAGATATATAACTAGCCCTGGCTGGTGTAGCTCAGTGGATTAAGTGCTGGCCTACGAACCAAAAGGTCACCAGTTCAATTCCCAGTCAGGGCACATGCCTGGATTTCGTGCCAGGTCCCCAGTAGGGGGCCCTCGAAAGGTAACCACACATTGATGTTTCTCTCCCTCTCTTTCTCCTTCCCTTCCCCCATCTAAAAATAAATTAATTACTTAATTTATAAAAAAGATATATAAATAATAATTATAAATCTGTGAGAAATTATTTGATCAGCTGTATAAAAAATTATGTTGTAGAAATAGTCCTAATATAGGGGTAATTCTAGTGAGTATAGATGGGCCAAACTCACCAACTGAATATAGACTATCAAAATATATTTTTAAAAAGAAATCTAATAATGCATAGTCTTTAAGTAACATAAGATAAAGGCTACAGAAAGGTTTAAAATAAAAGAATGAAAATATTACTTCAAGGCAAGTTCAAACCAAAGGAAAGCTGGAATATCAATTTTAATGTCTGGCAAAATGGAAGTCAAGGGAAAATGTCAAAAAGGACAATGGAGTATGTCTTATACTAAGAAGAAAAACCAATAAATCAGGAGAATATGACCATCATCAACCATCATAGAGGGTACACTTAACATCTCCACATGTGTAACTCAACATCCCCACCTTGCAACCTGTGAATTAATCAAGCAATAAGTAAATTCTAAAACTGGTTATTTTAACATACTTTTCCTTGAGACTCAGAAACTGCTTACCAAACAAAGAATGTCTATTTTGCTATTATATTTCCAAGATATTCTATATTATACCAGAAAGGAAGCTTTAATAATAATTCCAAAGTATTAATGTAATATAGGCTACATTTTTATCATCATGACACAATTTAATTAATAAATATTAATTATTCACTTCAAATTTAATGGAACATTAGTTAATTAATTCTGCCCTTTGGCACTCTTTCAGATACTCTTGTTTTCTTTGCCTTGAACTTCTTATATCCATAATCTGCAAACGTTTGTGTTATGCATAGAGTTAGTTTCTTTACAAGACCTCTGTGGCATGCACAGGCCCTCTCTGATATATCAATATATAAAAATCTAGAAGTAAAGGCAAGTACACAAGGTGAGAATTTATGTCCCAAACACACTAAGGGAACATTTCTTGTTTTATTCTTCCAGAGGAATTCTTGCTATTCAAGAGATTTTCCTTGGAGAGAGAATATATTTCTTCATGTATTTACACTACAATATAATTTTATAATATTATCATCTGGAAACTTTTTGAGAATATTGCTATTTCACTAAGAGGATAATTGCCTAATTTAATAGTTGGATTGCTACATAAGCCAAAGGTAGAAAAAATATGAGTGAAATAGCATTTTTCCCTTTTTGAGCATACTCATAGTTTCCTAACTCCACAAGAAATTAAATTTATACTTCAATGAAAGGTCAGGGATATTTTAAGTGTGCTCTGAGCCTGCTGGAGTGAATTGTTAAGGGCAACTTCATTGAGGTCTGCAGTTTTCAAACACTGCACTAGGTTTGCAGATAAGATAATGAGTATGGAACTGGGGCTACAACAGTGAATAGAATGCAAGCCCTGACTTCCCTTGAGGAGCTTAAAATTCAGTGTAAGACCTAGTCATGTAAACAATTTCTGTATTCTGTAATAAAATTAGGTAAGATCTATGAAAGGGTATTCTAGGGTTACAATGACAACACACTAGAGACAGTTAACTCAGTACAAGAGTTCAGCTAGAGAATTCTTTCTTCCAATACAGTCTTCTTAGAGATAAAAGTTTCCTAGATAATACAGCAAGTCACAGTTTGGTAGATAAATGTGTCTGGAATGAAGGAAGAGGAGGAAACCAGTGATTGTACCACTGATAAATGGGAAGAGGGTATGTGGCAAGATGGAGAACAGAAATGTTTGTAATGCACAAAGAAAGAAGGTATGTGCTAGCAAAGAATTAAAACAGAGTGCTACAGGAATGTTTAAAAGAAGGAGAAATAACCCAGTCGGGAAGCTTACTGATGTGGCAGACCCTTCTGCGTGGCATGGCATGGGCCCAGCTCCTACTAGGAGATGCACAGGACCCACGCCCACAGATAGGCTCTCTTGTGGGTAATCAGATTTGCAATATACCTAAGCTGCTTTTTGCTGAAAACTCCCTCACCCTGCAAATGCTTACTGTAACTTCCTAAAATCCACGCTGAGCCTTGCAGGAGCCAGTGTGACCACTTTTGCCTTTTCATTTGCTAATATCCTTCTTCTTTGATGTGATTAGGGGCACTGGCTCCTTTTGTTATAACCCGGGGTTGGTGAGTGAGGACAAAATTGTAATATGAGGAGAGATATAGAATAAAGGCCTGTCATGGTGGAGCAAAAGCCATGTCATTGTCCTTATTCCTCCACCAGACTCAGTAGTCTGTGTGTAGGTTTTATTTCATTCATAATGACGCAGACACTGCTAGCCAGTGTCCATATCAGTATTTGAGATAAGCCTTAGGATGCCCAAGATTGCTACAGAGACAGGAAAGCAGGAAAAGAGAATATGCAATAAAATAAGCAAAGGTAATGGCAAACAGTTGCTCAGTTTGGCTTAAGTATTTGTTACCTGAGGAAAACAGTGAAAGCAAAATATGGGAAAGACAGCTGGGAATATAGTGACAGGAACTAACATTTAATAATTAGCTATAATGTCACAGACACTTACTGGGTATTTTGCAAGGATTATCACATTAAATCTTTATAACAACATATGTAACAATTGCCATTCCTCACATTCTACAGTGAGAAAATTACTTACCAAAGGCCACATAGATCATTAGAACAATAATAATAGTAATAATAATAATAGCTACTTTCATGGAATATTTACCCTATGCTAGCACTGTGCGAGCTAAATGCTCACATGCATTATCTCATTTAATCCTCACTACAACTCTCCAAGTTACTTTCCATTATCACCCCCATGTTTTTGATTAAAAAAATGAGAATTAGAAAAATGGCAGAGATCATTAAGTGACAAAGCACAATTCACACTCAGTCCTGCTGACTCCAAAGCCCAAGCTCTTTTCTGCTATCTGTGATGTCACCAGAGATCTGGGGTTGCCTATATGAGGAATGTTGGCTTACTTCAAACACTATTTGCATTGCTATTGCATGTTTTTAAGATGACTGCGGTCCAGCGGCTAACATCAAAGCCCTCACAAGTCTGGTTGGAAGAGCAAAACAAACAAGCATTCATGTCATTGTTACCAACCCCACACCCCAGCTCCCATCCATTTCACTGGCCTTTCTACTGTTCTCTCAGAACAAAACAAAAAATTACATTATATCTTGTTCCCCAGTTTATCTTCCCTTCCGTTTGACCCCATTTGACCCCATTCGACCCCATTCTTACTCCCACTCATTTACCTCTTACCAAAAGCCAGAGAAGGAACACCAATAAAAAACCCTTCTCTTCCAGCAACAAGATAAAAGTCTAAATTCAAAATTCAATAGTGGCAGGAAATAAATAACTGAAGATTATGAGAAAGACAGGAAACACAGAGAATGATAAATTGGCAGAATCAGAGTTTGGGGTGTAGCCCCCAAGACTGAGACAAGCACCGGCTATAAGACTGCTTAAGTGAATGCCATCGAGCAGGGCTGAACTAAATTTCTACGGGCCGTCTCAACCCACATGTCAATGTGTCATTTCCCACGGCAACTCCATCAGGAGGAAATCAGATGTGGACATAATCGATTTCACAGCCTGTTCACTTCCTAGCTTGATCAGCAAAGGCATGTTCTGCCCTATACTCTTTCTAATATTAGCCTAAAATGTTTTCCTTTGTCCTAAGCTTCCCTCCCGCCTAAATTTCCTCTTATTTCCAGGCTTTACAAAGACTAGATGATGAAACAGAAGGACTTGCACAGCTTCAGATGTCTTCCACAAGAGTTTTCTTTCACTGACCAAACCCTGGCTGAAAAGACTGCCTTTTTTCATCCGAAGGATTTCATAGCATATCAACGCTCAACTCAGATGAATGAAGTTATCTGACTACACTGGGAAATAATGGCAGCAAGGGCCCTCTCAGCAGGCGGTGATTTGAATGGAGCCTTGCTCATGGTTTTCAGGGTCAGCAGTGGACACTCAAACACCACTCAACGGCCCTAGCCCTGAAAGTATCACTTGCAAAGTAGCTTTAAGAACAGAGTGTTCCTTCAAACACAGGATTACATAATAATTTATCTTGTTTGTCTATTTCAAGGATGAGATAATCTAGAACTACATAATTATAGAAGTCTTCTCAAACTCATCTTTAAAAGAGAATTAAATGATTTGTTCAAAAGTCAGACAGGCATCGCCTAGCAATGTCAGAACTAAACCGAGTGCTTTCAGTTCTCAAATTGGCTCTCCTTGCACAAGACCTTGCCAATGCGATAGCTCCCACTTCTTGCATTTTCTCCTCTGCTTAGGTTATCCTCAGCGATCCACTATCCCTCTACTACTGGGGGAAAGTGGAAGTAACACTAAACCGATAGAGTTAAAGCAATTTGGGGGGAAGTAACATTAGTTGTGTGTGTGTACTCCACAGTGTTACATGCCAGCCTTAATCTCGGACCTCTACATGTGTTGTCTTACTTAACCCATTCAACAGTTCTGAGTTGGGTTTAACATCACACATCACCCAGAAGCAGCAGCAAGGCTCTAATGAATAAATGGCCAGCCTTTCCAACCCTCATCTCCAGTCAAGAAGGAAACAGAACCTTGATGCGGACACCAGCCAGCAATGTCCATGTCATTATGGATGAAATAAAACATACACACAAACTACCAAGTCTGGTAGAGGAAAAAGGATGACAACGTGGCTTTTCTCTCAAGGGGAGCAAAAGCCTCGGCCTCCACCATGACAGGCCTTTATTCTAATTCTCTCCTCGCATTACAAGATGGTCTTCCCTCACTTAGCCCCTTTACAACAAAAGGAGCCAATGCCCCTAATCACATCACAGAAGAAGGACATTAGCAAATGAAAAGGCAAGTGGTTGAGCCGGTTACACTGGTCCCAAGGTTTAGCACTTGCAGGGTGAGGGAGTTTTAGCAAAGAGCAAGCCTCAAAAGAGCCTAGGTATATTGCAAATCTGATTACCCACGAGAGAACCTATCTGTGGGCATGGGTCCTGTGCATCTCCAAGTGGGAGCTGGGCCCACGCCACTCAGAAGGGTCTGCCACAGAACCTAATCTCTGCTTTGCTTTGAGTTGAAGAAGCATGTTATAAAGCCATCTTAGATTTCCAGTTTTGCTTGGGGTCTAAGTAACTGTAGAAATTGACTTTGTAGACACCGTGGAGCCAGTATTTTTATACCAAACCACAGTTGGTGTCAGGTGACAGTCAGCAAACATGAGTGTTCATAGACTGGGATGAGTCTTAGTGATTTCTGAAGTAATCCGAAAGATTTGGGAAAGCAACCTATTTGAGTTGGAGCTGGGTTGGACAGGTAATTTAGTCTGCAGAGTTCTGGATAGAGGAGGGGAGACTTGGGTTCCAATACTAAGTTCATCCCTTTCTCTGATTTTTAAGTCACTTAACCACATGGGCTTAAGTGGCAAAATCATTGCTAATGTCCTATTTTAAAGGACATTAAATACATTAACATTTAAAATATGTATATCTTTGTGTAATTTAATGGTGGCTCCAAAACTGAGGACTTAAGAATCCCTATAGACACAATTACAGAAGTATTTAAACAGGTGTCAAAAACATGGGAAATATGGCATGATTGTATCAATGGTTAAAATTGTACTTTTTGAAATCAGAGAACACTATATTTGGATCCTGCTTTTGCCACTTTGTTGCTGTGTGACCTATAAAATATAGAACCCCTTTGAGCTTAATTTTTGCTTATATAACATGTGGGTGACTATACTCAGTTTGCAGTATTATTATAAGAGTAAATATGGTTTAGTTGGTTGGATTTCCTTCTGCAAAGTGAAAGGTTGCTAGTTTGGATCCCAGTCAGGGCACATGCCTAGGTTATGGGTTCCAACTGCAGGCTCAGCTATTATGGAAGGAAGCTGATTGATGTTTCTCTCTTGCATCAATGTTTCTCTTTTGCATCAATGTTTCTTTCTCTCTCCTTCTCCCTCCCTTCCTCCCTCTCTAAAAATAAAGAAGTAAAATCTTTTTTAAAAAGTGCTAGTGGAAGGGGAGGTTAGGGGGTAGAGGGACTGAGCAAAAAGGAAAAAGGATTCATGGACATAGACAACAGTGTGGTGATTGCTGGGGGGAGGGTAATATAAAGGGACTAAATAGTAATGGAAAAAATACAATAAAGATTAAATTTTTAAAAAAGTGATTACCATAGACTTCCGGCCAAGATGGAGGTGTAGCTGGACATGCTGTGCCTCCTCTCACAGCAAAGATTAAGGACAACAAAAATATAGAACCAAAAGAAAAAGAAAACCCAACCAGGACAGGGAGAAAATTGAATTGTGTGGGAGTCCGACAACAAGGATTCACCCAGACCAGCAAGAGGGGTAGAGTCAGCGACCGGCCGAGTCTGCAGCCAGCAGAGTCGCACCAGGATAAGCCAGTGGTGGTCCCGGGTGCACAGTCACTCCAGGCGCACAGGCGGCGGCATTGCTGAACTCAGGGAGGCCAGGCAGGGTGCACAAGGCAGCGGACCACAGACACACATTCACACACAGATAAACCAGGTGAAAACGGGCAGCAAGACAAACTGTGTGACGCAGGGCCCCAGCGCTGGGAAGTGAAGCCTAAAAGAACCCATTGAAAATACTTGTAGGGGCTGAGGTGCCAGGAGGGAGTCCCAGCCTCACAAGAGAGTTCATTGGGGAGACCCACAGGGTCCTGGAGCATGCACAGGCCCACCCACATGGAAATCAGCACCAAAAGGGCTGAATTTGGTAGGGAAAAGAGGCTGAAGGGACTGGAATCTTCGAGACAGCATGGAGCAAGCGCCATTGTTCCCCCTCAGACCCCGCCCCCACATGCAGCATCACAACCCAGCAACTGGGCTGCCCCGCCCTGGTGAACACCTAAGGCGCTGCCCCTTACTATGTAACAGCTGCGACCAGACCAAACAAAAAAACAAAAACAAGGATGGCTCAAAAGGGAGAACAGACCAGGTCCCTGGAGTTAATTCATCTGAGTGACCAGGAGGTGGTCAACCTATCAGATGCAAAGTTCATAGCACTGGTAGCCAACCTATCAGAAGCACAGTTCAAAGCTCTGGTGATTAGGAAGCTCACAGAATTGGTTGATTTTGGTCGCAAATTAGAGTAACAAATGGAGGCTACAATAAGTGAAATGAAGGAAAACACACAGGGAACCAATAGTGATGGGTGGAAAACTGGGACTCAAATCAATGGAGTGGACCAGAAGGAAGAAACAAACAAACAAACAGAAAAGAAGGAAGAAACAAGAATTCAAAAAAATGAGGAGAGGCTTAGGAACCTCTAGGACATCTTTAAATGTCCCAACATCTGAATTATAGGGGTACCAGAAGGGGAAGAGGAAGAACAACACATGGAAAACTTATTTGAACAAATAATAAAGAAGAACTTCCCCATTCTGGCAAAAGAAATAGACTTCCAGGAAGTTCAGGAAGCTCAGAGAGTCCCAAAGAAGTTGGACCCAAGGAGGAACACACCAAGACACATCATAATTACATTAGCCAAGATTAAAATGAAGGCGAGAATTCTAGAAGCAGCAAGAGATAAGGGCACAGTCACCTACAAAGGAGTTCCCATCAGACTGTCAGCTGATTTCTCAAAAGAGACCTTCCAGGCAAGAAGGGGCTGGAAAGAGGTATTCCAAGTCATGAAAGTCAAGGACCTACATCCAAGATTGCTCTATCCAGCAAAGCTTTCATTTAGAATGGAAGGGCAGATAAAGCGCTTCTCAGATAAGGTCAAGTTCAAGGAGTTCATCATCACCAAGCCCTTATTATATGAAATGTTAAAGGGCCTTATCTAAGAAAAAGAAGATAAAAAATATGACAGTAAAAAGACAACAAACTCACAGATATTAACAACCACACCTAAAACAAAAGCAAACTAAGCAAACAGCTAGACCAGGAGCAGGAACACAGAAATGGAGATCACATGAAGGGTTTGCAACAGGGGAGTGGGAGGAGGAGAGAGGGGCAAAAGGTACAGAGAATAAGTAGCATAGACAGTGGGTAAAAAATAGACAAGGGTAGGGCAAGAATAGTGTGGGAAAAGTACAAGCTAAAAAACTTATGACACATAGACTTGAACTAAAGGGGGGAATGTGGGTGGGAGGGGGTGTAAAGGGTGGAGGGGAATGATAGGGGAGAAATGGGACAACTGTAATAGCATGATCAATAAAATATAATTTTAAAAAAGTGATTACCATAGTACCTAGAAGATAACACACACTTGATATATGATAATATTTGGATAGTTATATATATATGTGTATATATATTTGATATGTATATATTTTTTATTTGATATCTGCTGTCTTATTTAAAATTTGAAGTTTTCAATGGGAAGGGAAAGGGGAGAAATGACTATATGAGAAGAAAAGAAAAATTACAGCTGTTCCAGACTGGACGCTCAGTTTATTTAATATCCAGGTTTTCCCACCATTCAGTCCCCAGAGAAGCCCATGATTCCCTAGATGCTCTTCCTATACAATTGAGTGTGACAAACATTTACTTTCACTTCATTGAGCTAAGACAAATTTTAAAAAAACACTGAGGGATTAGGTGCATGGGAATCTATGTCAATAAAGAAATTTGAGATGTCGAATCCATTCAGGGGGCTTCCCTTAAAAGAACAGAATGAAGAAGTCAGCACTGTCCCCATGCAGTTGCTGGGTTTCAGTCTCTCCTGTCATTGTTTTTGATGTCCTGGAAAGCGATTTCTGTTTTTGTTTTCCAGGTTACTGCTTCCTAACTCTTCTCCTTTCCTTTTCTTTTTTCCTTTAAAGGCAAGAAGAGTAAGGGTTTTAGTGCGCCAGTAAAATGATAATATGAACTCATAAAACCAACATTCTGTAAATAAAGCTGAATCTCACTGAACAGCAAAAAAGAAAAAAAAATCTGACTGAGGCCAAGAATATGCCTAAGAGAGACAAAATGCCCAGCAGTCTGAAAAAGAATAAAGAAAGAATAAGCAAGGCACAGAAGAAAAAGTAGAATTGGTGGGGAAAGCCATTCACTTTCTTATCACTGTGCCGTTATTTCAGTCAAGAAATAATATAGAAAAGGGATAACTCTTTTGGTATATTCTCCAGCAAATATGCTTTGCTGAGAGGCTTCTCCCCACAGTAATTCCTGTCAGTTCTGCCAATATTTCTTCTTTCCCACTCTCTCCCTGAATTCAAACTTATCCGAGCTTGTCCTCAGTGCTTTGTCCAATGTTCTGCAAAGAGGTTTTTTGAGTGCCCATAAAAAGGTAAGTCGAGTGAAAATGCCTACCATTTGGTCTTCTCTAGGGCCAATTTGATGCTTAAACACATTTTTAAAGTGGGAGAACCACTAATTAAGTTTGTGATCTAACAGCATATTTGGTTCATGACAGTAGGTTCCATATCTGTATTTTCTCCACTATATTTCTAGCTTACAATTCGCACAAATAGATATTCAATACATTTGTTCGATGAGTGGATAAAGAAGGACTAAAATCATTGAGGCTACTTCTGGCTCTGAAAGGTGTGGTTAAGCTTTTTTCCTACTGAGAACTGGCGGAGTAAGTGATCTCATATTACTCCATGGCTTCTGTTGCCTGGGTTATACTATATTGTCAATCTCACCTGAGATTCTGTGTAATCAAAAAAAAATAACTGGCAAAGAACTTATATGTTTGACCCATGGACATGAACTAAAGGCGGGGATGCAGGTGGGAGGGGGTGTGCAGGTGGGAGGGGGTGTGCAGAGTGGAGGGAATAAAAGAGGGGAAATGGGACAACTGTAATAGCAAAAATAATGATATATTAAAAATAATAATAATAATTGGCAATCATATCATTGTCTCTCTCATACCTTTGTCATCTCTTCTTGGAGGATCTTCAAATATATTCCCAACTGAAGAGGCTCAACTGGCTCAGACTCACTCCCTCTGAGCTCCCACACTAGAACAGCAGCTTGAAAGACACCAGAGACAAACAGGGAGAAACTGAATTGTCCGTCATCAGGGTGAGAGATGAGGGGCAGCTTCCTCCCAGACAGAAGTGCTGGCAGAGGCCATTGCTCCTCTGATGAGCATTCTCCACGCAGAGCTTGCAGGTGGGCACCATATCTGGGGCTCCATCAACCTGGCTATCACTGTTTGCCTTGCCCTGGTGATTCCTAAGGCCCTGCCACCCAACTTTCAGACCCACCCAAGCAATTTCCAATAGCTTTTCTATGCAAATGGTCTATCTTGGCTCATGCTTCATATTTTCTTAAAATCTCCCAAACAAGCAGCATCAGGTTTTAGCAGACTCCACACCTCTCGCTAAGTGGACCCAGGCCTGGCACTAGCAGCAGCTGGCCTTGGTTTACAGCTTTGCCTCACCTGGGCACCACCAAGACCAGCACAAGTAGCAGCCATCAGCAGATCACTTTGTAGTTCACACCAAGTGGCCCGCAGCAGAACACAGTTGGCAGCTGACATTGCCTGCACCTCTTGGGAGGCCCCAGTGCCAGCATATCCAGTGGAAAGCTTCAGACCATGGCAAAACATTATCACCAACTACCTCCACAAGTGTCACACTCAAAAAATGAACTCAGCAGGCACCAGACCCCCAGTGAAGTAAGTCCTACTCTGTGGAGTGGGCCCCTGCACAGCTGATCCTCCACAGTTGTCTGTGCTCACAGCCAGTCCTTTCAGCTGATTGGCCTGGGAGTAAATCTCTCCCATTACATGCCAACAACAATCAAGGCTCAACTACAAGAGGAGGGTGTACACAGTCCACACAGGTTATATGCCTCAAGTGCCTAGGTTGGGTAATCAAGGAAGCTGTGCCCTGGACCCTACAGAACACCTACTACATTAGGCCACCCTAGCAAGCCTGGGAGACATAGCAGCTCTGCCTGATACATAGAAACAAACACAGGGTGTCCACGAAAATAAGAAGACAAAGAAACATGTCCCAAATGAAAGAACAGAACAAAACTCCAGAATAAGAACTAAACAAAATGGAAACAGGCAATCTACTACATACAGAGTTGAAAACACTGGTTATAGGGATGCTCAGTGAACTTAGTGAGAACTTCAACAGTATAAAAAAGGGTCAGTCAGAAATAAAGGATACACTAACTGAAATGAAGAATAATTTACATGGAATCAACAGTAGAATAGATGAAGTCAAGAATCAAATCAGAAATTTACAATACAAGAAAGTAAAAAGCACCCAATCAGAACAGCAAGAAGAAAAAAGAATCCAAAAAAAGAATCGAAATAAATGTGAATAGTATAAGGAGCCTCTGGGACAACTTCAAGCAAATCAACTTTCACATCATGGGGGTGCTATAAGAAGAGAGAGAGAGCAAGAAACTGAAAACCTATTTGAAAAAATAATGACAGAAAACTTCTCTAACTTGCTGAAGAAAATAGACATACAAGTCTAGGAAGTGCAGACAATCCCAAACAAGATAAACTCAAAGAGACTCACACCAAGACACATCATAATTAAAATGCAAAATGTTAAAGACAAAGGAGAGAATCTTAAAAGCAACAAGGCAAAACCAGTTAGTTACCTACAAGGGAGCTCCCATAAGACTATCAGCTGATTTCTCAACAGAAACTTTGCAAACCAAAAGGATTGGCAAGAAATATTCAGAGTGAGGAAAAGCAAGGATTAAAGCCAAGATTACTTTACTCAGCAAAGCTACTATCATTTGGAATCCAAGAAGAAAGAGCTTCTCAAACCAAAAAATTAAAAGTTAAGGAGTTCATCACCACCAAACCAGTATTCTATGACATGTTAAATGGTCTTCTGTAAAAGGAATAAGAAAAAGATAAAAAATATAAACAATAAAATTGCAATAAATACATATCTATCAACAACTGACTCTAAAAATCAAAATAAACAGAACAGATACAGAGAACAATTTAATGGCTGCCTGATAAAAGAGGGGTTGAGGAGATGGGTGAAAATGGTGAGGGGATTAAGACCTATAAGTTGGTAGTTACAGGACAGTTATGGGGATGCAACATACAGCGGAATATAGTCAATAATATTTAAATAACTATATATGGTGTCATACAGGTGTGGAATTTATCAGGATGATCACTTGGTAAGTTATGTAATATGTACACCTGAAACTAATACAATAATGTATGTCAACTGTAATTGAAAAATTAAAAATGATTTTTAAAAAGAAAATATAAAGTAGCAGTCAACATTAATTAAAAATAATTTAATTTTCAAATAATGTTTTCTGGCAATTCTCAAATAATGTTTTACAACCTCAAAAAATCCGGTTCAGAACCCAAGCAACTCTTACTGTCTTCCCCTATTTCTTACTTTTAATGTCTCACATCCTCCGGCTAGCTGCCTCTCTACAAATGAATCTCCACCCAAAACTCTCCCATCCAGCAAACCAAATACACAGGCCCATTCTCATTTCTTCCCCTCCCCCTTTTTTCTACCTCTGTTTTTTGTTTCTCTTCATAAAAAATAAGTAACTGGAGTTGGCACTCACACAATTGTTTTGAGATGGGGAATGATAAAGAAGAAGAGAAAAAGAAAGGCTCTGAACTCTCATATATATTAATAATTTTTGCAAATCATATATAAATAAGATTTAGCATAGAAGGACCAAGCAATAGATGGAAAACAGTGTAAATAAAAGACAAGTGACTAGTGAGAGGCAGCTTCTAACAGAAAGCCTTAGCCTTACTGAAAGCAAGATGATAAATAGAAATGCTTAAAAGTTTAGGAAGTTTATGAAAGAGTTGAAGCTCAAATTGGCCAGAGAAGTGTAGGACTTTCCAGTTTGGATTCAGACAGCATAAAAATGAACTGTGATGACAGGAGGCTGACAGGGCCCAGTTGCCATCTGAGCTTGAGAGTAGAGGAGACACCAGCAACCAGACTGGAACAGTCTGAGTTAATGTACATTACAAAGCACAGGTTTGTGTCTAGTACGAAAAGGAATGCTCTTTAATTCTGGAGATGGGGTCTGAGGAGATGAGTAGCCTACTCATTTTAGAGGTGCAGCATTGGGACTAAGCTTGTTTCTTATCATGTTAATTGGGGATTATTGACTGAATGCTTATAAAATGCTGTATGAACAAGCCATGGCTAGCTTGTTCCCCCAAAACCATGCAATGTAGTAAACTGACTTTTGCACTTTCAAGCAATTGTTAACCAAACAATGATTTGATGATTTATCTTAAAGTAAGAGCATAGAAGCCAACACTGAAAGCAAGTTTTTGATTTAATGACAGGAAAAAACACCAGTCTTGTGAGTGGAAATCATGACAGATAAAAGTATCAGTAATGAACATTTGTTGTCTTCTTTTTCAGGTTTTCTTTAAGATTTTATTACCAAGAAAATATCTCTTAACGTGAAAATATCTGGAGGGAATACCCAGATTTTATTGGTCCCTCCAAACTCACTAATCCTTCAGATTACAAATGAATTACTTCTTTTAACAGGGAATCCTTTAGTGTTTATAAAAGTTTTCATAGGGTGGAGGAGGGTGGCAGGGAAAGTTCCTCCCAATAAGATAAAAGAATGAGGCTTCATCTAGTTGCTCATCACTGCTCCTGCAGTAAGTCATTACTGAAAAAATGTGCCCACCCCCTCCCAGCCCAGACCTGTTGCTGTTCCAGCCCAAGAGTCAGGTCCTGCTCTTCTATAATCTTCTGCTCTGTCACTCAAGTCTATTTGTGGGCTAAGAAGACTCTCAGATACCCAGGCAACAGAGATATATCTGATAGAAAAGTTTTACTAATTGTTTAAGAAGGCACACACAAAAAAAGCAAACAAAAAAACACCTCAGCCTGTAGCATGACCAGAGGCACCAAATTGCAAACTCTCTTTCTAAAAAAAAGAAAGAAACAGCGCTTCTGCTACTGAAGGTATAGTGGGAGTGTGTGTTTGTGGAAATCTGTGTCTGAGGATACCTGACAGCTATAAAGCAAAGTGAGTAGTAAGTAACTATTACTTACCTCCTTAGGGACAGGTCTTGTCTCTAGAAACCTCAGAGCACTTAGCACGGTACCTTGCATCTTATCTGTCACTCACTACAAGCATATTGAATTCGTTGATTATCAGGTCAGTGCCTTCGGAAAATGGGAAATGGGTACCCTCTTATCCTTCCTGCACCCTCCATCAGTGATAGCCAGCCTAAGAGAGCATGAGGGCAACAGGTTTAGGCTCAAAACTGGATGAGCAAGTTATAGTGGAGCCAACTGAGGAAACAGAACTCACTCACAAGATCACTGAACATCCTCCCCGGCTGAGCGCTTGAAAAATGCAGAAGGTGAGTCTCACGGGGGGAACATTCAATTGGTCCAGGCTGATAGTTTAGCCTTACTGGAAACATAACTCTAAATTAAAACAGCTTACAAGTGAAGTCCTTTCTTCACCAGAACCTCTCATCCACCCATTAGGGGAACGAGCAGAACACTATGGCTCTGTGTGGGGACCAAACCTGAAAGGCCCACAGTCAGGGCCAGGAGGGTAGATCAGAGAAGAAATTAGGAAGGCAAACACGTGTTTGTGGCAACTCCCTTCTCTATGGATCTTTGCCCAGATCTGGCCCCAAACCTAGGGTGGCCGCAACCTCTGTACCTCCTGCTGCCATAGCACAGTCACATCCAGGAATGAGGGAAAACTGCCCACCCAGAGAAGATAATATCTGGAAGGAATGACTATTTGGGAAAAGTCCCAGTACTAGTTTAGTGCCAACCAGTCCCCACCTTCTCCGGCCCCCTCCCACTGGTTCCTCCCCTTTCAGCTGCTCTAGTTCTTATAAAATCTCCACAGACTTTCACAAACAGCCTGTAGGAGCCTCTCCCTGCACTGCTGCCACACAAGACAGTGAGACCAACCCACAGGACCACAGAGGGACCATGAAGAGCCTGCTGCTTCTCTCCATTCTGGCTGCCCTGGCCATGGCCGCTTTGTGTTATGGTGAGAAATCTTTCTCCTGCCATTTCTCTGGGCTTTCTTTTCTGTGCCTGACTTCAGTTTACTTGCACTTTTCCTCTCTCTCCTCCTTTCCTTGTCCCTTTCTCTATTGTAATCTTAAAGTACCATTAATTTAACATTTCCCAAGTTCCAAGCCTCGTGTCTGTTCCATTCAGTCTTTTTTATATCCTGAATATCCAGATTCTTGTATGTAAATTATTAGGCAAGTCCTTTCCAAGGTAAATCACACTTGGAAACTTTGCTATTTCAGAGAGAAGATAAATTCCCAGCCCCCGAGTTCTCATTTTTAACGATGTTTATTTAGACTTTGGTAACAATTGGTTAAAGATATTTAGTTGAATTACTTACTTTGAAAACATCAGTTTTCATAGTAAAGTGTTAATTTAAGGATAGCCCTCTCTAGGGATAGGATAATCTCATGGATTTACAAATGTGTTGGGTGAATTAATTTTAAAATGAAGTTTAATATTTAAAGAATTTCAGAGAAAAATAGATTTCATAGTTTCTGTTATCCAAAGATAAAATTTGCCTGGTTTCTGTATGTTCTTAAATATATCTCTGTTCAAAGCTTGTGAAAGGAAATCTGAAGCAAAATTATTTAGATTATTCAGTTTTATGCTTCAATAAAATAGCTATTTTAGTTCTTAAGCCTAAATATTAACAACCATGTATCTTTTGCTACTAACTGTTGAAATTATTCATAAAGTTTCTGTGTGAAAGAATTTGGCTTCTTTAGCTCCTTTTGAACTTTTCAAGCAAATTCACCTACTTACATATCTAAGACTCATTGCCAAATTTACCCGTTGGGAAGGTTGAAAGAAGAAAATTTCTGCTTTGACATCATCTCAGTTCTTTCTCTGAACCGGCATTGTGCCCAGGGCTAGCTCTGAGCTGGGGCCAGTGGTTCCTGTGGCTGCCAATTTAATACAGGTTCTTAAGAGGCTTTTGGAACCTCCTACAAGCCTGCATGAAGAAAGCTAGCTGTCTTCTAGAACTTTTTGTCTCTTCCTCAACCCTGCTTTCAGACAGGTCCCAGATTAATCAGAGAAGACGGCTCTCTGGAGACCTGTGGGCAGCACTTAACTCATCTTATTTCACTACCTGAAAACCTCAGAGCCCTTGGGAACTTGTAGCTGTGGTCACTAGTGTCTTGAACATCAGAGAAACTGAAGTGTAGACATATGCACAGCATGGACAGAGCTAGAGAAACAATTCATAAATCATAACTGCCTGATATTTATAATAACCATATTGTTAAACATATTCCTCATATCTTTTTGACTGGCTTCCCCCTTCTTCGCTATATTTAGACTATTGCAATGTATGATAACAATAACATGAATCTTTTTTTTTTAATTCCAGAATCTCATGAAAGCATGGAATCTTACGAAATCAGTAAGTGAATATTTGACTTCCTTATTTAAATCTCATGTATTATAGAATCCCTCCTTGTCTTCAAAAAGACAAATGGTAAAACATACAACAGGGAGAAAAAGAGGGGCCTTTTTGAAAAAACTAAGGTAAACTTTAAAATCCAATGACTATAAAAATCACCAGATAAGCAATTTTTCTAAAAGCTTGCAGTGGTGTAATATGGCATTTAAACACCATTCAACTTACTTAGAAGCCATAAAACCTCATTTGGAAGTTTTATGTTGGTACCACGTCAACCCCACGAACGGAAAACAAGGAGTAATGACAACTGGCCAAGTACAGAATTGGAGGCCACGTTGGTTGGGAGACCACAGATGTCAGCATTGTTAGAATGGCACTGAATTTCTAGACTTACAAAGACTGAGTATAAGAGAAAAGAACGTATCACTCTCATTTCCAGTTTGTTCACTGTTTTTATCATGTTTAAGGTCTTCATTTACTAGTAATCTAAAAACATGCTTTATAAGTCCTCAGGACAGAGAGAATTCCTCCTCAAAGGAATTTTTAAAACACTCTGAAACAGGAATACCGAAATTGAAAAAACAGTTATCATCCAAAAGCAAAACAAACAAGCAAAAATTTCAATGGCCAATGTGACAAGTCTCAAAGGCACATATAGGGGTCATTAATTTCTTTTGATCAGGCAGTTTATGATATATTCTTATCTTCCCTTTTGATTTGCGTATCTCTAGTTACATGAAATGCATGAATTAATGAGCTTTCAAACACATTGTTAGGAAATACTCATAAAAATGTTTTTAGCTACTGTCTCCCTAAAACTGCAATTATTTATTTCTGTTTTAAGGTCCCTTCATTAACAGGAGATATGCTAACACCTTTATATCCCCGCAGCAGAGATGGAGAGCTAAAGTCCAAGAGAGGTGGGTGTTGGAACTTGGTGGGGGAGTCATTTTTCCCAGTGTAGCATCCCAGATCAGAATGGAGTGAGAAACAGGCCTTTTTAAAAAAGAAATATTATATGTAATTTTATTTACATATCAAAGAATTTTAAAACAATATACAGAAAACAACTGAATTTCTGGAAGACTATTTTGTTAAAGACTCAGAAAAGAGGAGGGAGGACCTAAAAAAGGACAGAAAAAAAATGTTTTCATTAAAAA
>PVKU01014445.1:0-23063 GCA_004027475.1 Anoura caudifer | reverse complement strand
GCTCCGCGGTCCAGTCCTTTGGCGCTTTCGTCCGTCGCCCGCCCAGTTCCGCGTGGTCCTAACACACTCCATGTTTTGCACTCCCTCTGCTGGTGTTCCCTGAGGTGCTTGGAGGACTCCGGACTCTTGTCTGGGGGCCACGGGCGATGGCTTGTGTACTTAAGGCTGCATTTTGGGATCCAGGTTTTTGGCCCAAGTTGAACCCCTTCCTTTCTTTGTGTGCGTGGGGCTGACAGCCGCGCCTCTCAGTTTCATGGTGGTTTTCGGTGTGGGAACCACTGGAGGCGAGCACCGTGCGGAGGGAGACTTGGTGGTGGGGATTGAAGACAGGCTGGAGATCGAGCCTGACTTACCCTGTCTCAGCCCAGATCCTTCTTTCTTTTTCAGAAGTGCACAGTCAGGGTTCAGAGAGTCGCTCGGTGGCACCCCGGAGGTGGGTGGGGGCCCTGCCAGGGGAAGGGGTGGGCAGGGGGACAAAGGCTTGTAGAGGCGGGCTGAACAGCGGTGAGCTATTGTTAACCCCTTTGGGAGCCCGGCTTAACAGTGGTGGCCCACGGCTGTTTTCCAGCTCTGGGGAGCCCAGGGCTCCACGGGGCACACCGGGCAGGGTGGGCTGGGCGTATTGTGTGAACTGGCTGAGCCCGGCCTTTGAAGGACCCTCAGAACCACTGTGCAGCAAGACTGGCCCCAGCATAGAGAGATTATGGGTTGTGCCAGTGGGGCTCCCAAAGCCCCAAGCTTTCTATTATTATTTTATTGCAGTCACTTTTAGGGTAGGACATTTGCTATACGCATTCGAACCATTCGAAATCCACTAACTGCCACTGAGAGAGGAGGATGCAAGGGAAGGTGGGGACCACAAGGGTGGGGAGGACCCAAGAAGTTCTGGGGTCTGTAGACAAGGACAGCTGGTACAGTGACTGAATAAAGACCTTAACAACAAAAAACTAGACCTTGTCACTCCCCCCAGCCCCATCCCCGCCCCATACTGGGTGTTGGAGAAAAGTGTCGCCAAGGAAATGACATCTCTACTGTTTAGACTTGCCTGGTTGGCAGGGGTATTGTGTGTGGGAGGGCGGGGAGCACAGGCCCTCCATCGGTCGGGGGTGGAGAGCTGGAGGGGCAGCAAGAGCTGGCAGGCGGGTGAAGGGCGCTCCTGCCGCTCAACTCAGCGGTGCTGCTCTTTATGGCTTGGATGAAGTTGAATGGGTGGCTGTGCACAGTGAGGTTAGGGAAGAATTATTTTAAGTTTTTCATCTGGTTGCAGTGAGACTGGCCCCCGGGGGTAACAGCAGTGCGGCGGTCACTGGCTGCTACCAGTGTGGCAAGGTCCCAATATTAGCAACCTCTGCAGCGTGTTGCCTCCTGCTCTTGCTGCGCAGCCCCACCCGGAGGAGTCCAGTGTCTTAGGACCCAGCGCCGGCGGAGTAGGGAGGCTGCGGCAGCGCATCACACCTGACATCTGGCACCCGCACGTCTGTGCTCCTTCTCCGGACTCCCCTCTGGGGACAATGTTCTTACCCTCAGTGTCTTCTCCTATTCTCTTAGAAAAGAGTAGCTGTGGGGCAGGGGTGGGCTGGTTTACACTTTGATACAGAAGGTGTATCTTCCACCTGGAGTGAACCGGCAGGAGGAAACATGCTGGAAAATGACCTCCCCCACCGCCTCAGGTGACTGAGGCTTTGGCAAGCCTGGCAGTGACACAGCAGCAGCAGTGCAGGGGACACGGTGGGGGGAGGGGATCTTACTTTCATTCTAGCAGAAGCTACTGAGGTGACAACGTAGGTGGAACCTTGAGAGAACCCTATGTTTTCCTTTTGGGGACGTTGGTGTGGAGATACGGAATTGGGGATTTTGTCTCTGGGGTATAAGCTGGGGGAAGCAGACGTTTCATTCCCTATCTTTTTTTTCTCTTTAAAACACTTGCTAGGCAGAAAAAAAGTGAGCAGAAGAACATCAATTGAGACAGTGGTCATGTAGAAGAATACAAAAGTGAGTGTTGGGCCTGATCCTCTATTTTACTTTCACAGGGAAGGAAGCCTGAGCTGTTGACCCTGGCCTTCCTTGGTGGACAGATGGCCTGCTTTTCTGGCTGTGCCTTGTGGCCTGGCATGGTGGCCCTGCAAGGACCCCAGATGAGCACCTGAACTGGGGCTGCACGTCAAAGGGTCCAGATATCAGGTGGAAATTGTATGAGAGGGGAGAAACATGATAGCATGATTAAAAAAAAAAAAAAAGAGATTAAAGCAATCATATTTCCAGAGTTTTTTGTACTTAAAAAATTCTGTTCTCTGTGTCTGGCTCTTCAGCATCTCACTAAGGTAAAGACTGCCTATTTAAGGAGCTGTTTCAGGGTTAGTCCAGAGTCTTGAAAAATAGTGGGGTTATAACTACCATTCAGGTAGTCATTTCTTAAGTAACCCTGAGATTTGCTCAAGTTGCTGCTCACTGGACTTTCTGGGATGCAGGCCCTGAGATGACTGACTGGGTAGCTGTGGTATGAGGTTGCTGACTGAGCAGAAAACTGTAGTTGTGAGGAGGGGGTGGTAATCTGTTTTCAGAAGCCTAATGTTATGCCTCTCTCCACAGTCTGCATACATTCTTGTCCTCTGAAGAATGCAGCTCTGTTAAGTGTTGGGGGATTTTAGGCTAGGGAGCTGTTTAACGTGGGCCAGAGTGGAGCAGCCCCTGCCCACTCTTCCACTTCCCAGGGCTGGCCTTGTTATGGCCTTGGAGATGAGGCCCAATAAAGGGGGCTCCTGGGAACTGAGCCAGCTTTGGGTTAATTGTCCATTTGAACAGAGCTCTGGGGATCATCACTATTACCTGCTGAGCCTGGAGCAAGGATAAGGGTCTGGTGTTTTTTTGTTTTTTTTTTGTTTTTTTTTTGTTTTTTCCCCTGAAGTGGTCCCAGGAACTGACCTGGCCTCTTGTGTACCAAGGATGACCTTGGACAGCCTAAGACCCTCTGGAGCTCAGTGAGCTCATCCTCACTGGGAATTGGTGGCTACTGTGAAAGGGAATTGCCAAATAACACTAGACATGGACCCTGTGTTTCCCAAGGACCTCCATCAGTACCATTACTTGAGGGTGTCTAGGTTGTGTCTGCCTAAGAGGAGAGACAGCCGTGGTACACATGTAAGGGTCACAGTTTTAATTTTAGGCACAATCCTACCATTCCCTCCCTCCCTTCTTCTCTTCCTTGCGCTTTCCTTCTTTTCCTCCACTTTCGTTGATCATTAAGCATTTAAATGTTTCTACGCAAAAGCCTTCTCCTGGGTTTCCTTTGTGCTTCATGCTCATATAAACAGATAAGAGGGGGGTAGGCCTTACTCAAATGAGCACAGTTGGAAGCATATGCTTGGCTCTGGCTCAGGCCAAGAGACAGATGAGTTGACCTGGTTGAGGTTATAGAGCTCACAGGGGACAAGATGGTACTATGAATGGTAAGTATTACAGCCTGGCCCAGGTCTGTGTGTGTGTTGTGAATTGCCAGGTTGCCAGGTCTTTCTGACTTGGGAGCATGGCCATGACTCAAACATTTGGGTGTTACAGTTGGTGTCAGTTCATTGAGACAACCTCATGAGAAGCTGGACTATTCTTTTTTTTTTTTTTTTAATAATCCTCACCTGAGTATATGCATTGATAGAGAGAGAGAGAGAGACAGACAGATACATGTCAGTCAGTTGCCTTCTGTATGCACCCTGACCTGGGATCAAACACACAACCTTATGGTGCACCCGATGATACTCGAATCAACTGAGCTGCCTGGCCAGGGCTGTACTGTCCTTTTGTGGTCTTTACTTTTCAAGGAGCTTCAGAAATATGGGTGGTGTTTGAGGTGGTGAAATCTTTTCCACCTGTGGTTACTAGCTAAGTAGTTCCTTTTCAAATGGGAGCCTCTTGGAGGCTTGTCCCAGGTACTTTTAGGAAACCCTTCTGACTCTACTTCCCAAGCCCATCTTTGGACACTGACTGTTCCTTAATTGGCTTCCACTCACTGCATTCACCACATTGCTATCATATTCATCTGTTTGTTTGTCCTTTCTTCCACTAGATGCGGAGAGCTTTGAGGTTATAGGGCCTAGATTATATCTTATTCATCCTTATATACTCAACAAATGGCCTGATGCTTGACTTATAATAGTCATTTACAATTTGTAGATTGAATAAGTCACTGCAATGAATTGTAGCTATTTTGATGTAAGAAAAGAAACAAGATAGGTATCTTAATACTTTTATTTCCAAAGTATATAATAATAATTTCAGAATTTACATTCTTTAACAGAAGATCTGTGCTATGTGCACATAAATGATTTATGCAAATAGCCCCCACACACAAGATATGTCTGCCTTCCCAATGTCTGCATGAGGAGGGAGCGGAGTCCTGGTGGCTTGCCTGTTCTCATTTCCTCTGATGTTTCTAGTCCTCCCCATGGGATCTGTGGAGTCTGACCTAGACAACATCTTCTAGTCAATAGTCATGGCATAACTATACACAAATGGTACATAAATCACAAATTTGTGAAGAAAAGGGGGGACCAATAATAAGATGTGTGCAATAAATGAGGAGATGGCATTTGGAGTCTGGTTGCTTGGTGGCAAGCTATTTAATACCCTTAAACCTCACTCTCCCCATTTGTAAACTGAAGATTAAAATATTTTAATGACTAAGATTGTTCTGAGGACTGAATGAGAGAAGGCATCTCATTCGGCACTGATTAAATTCTCAAGTGTTCAAGCTATTAGATTGTCAACCTTCTTGATGTTCTGCATACAGTCCAGTCATATGGATTTGTGAGGTTACATATGTCCTATTTCTTCTTGGGCCTGATGCTCACCATTGGCCAATATTTATTATTAATTCTCAGAACTGCATCTTGACTAGGGAAAGAAGAAAGGTCACCATATATCCACTTAGAAGATACACATATTTTTTTCTTATGATTAAACCTTTCCCTAAGGACATGTTTTACCTAATTGGTCAGACCTCCAAGGGGACAAAATGTTTCCTGTCTCTCATTATATGATGACAGTTGGACACTAATGAATTCCTGACACTAATTTCAGGATAACTGTGACCTATATTGTGCTGTGTTTTCAGGTAGCTAAGAAGAGATTCACATGTATGTGACTTCCAGTAGTAATTGAATGCCAAAATTGTAATTATTTTCAATCATAACAGTTAGAAATAGTACAATGAAACAGACTTGGTTGCATCAATAAGGGTGAAATGACTCTCATGGGAATATTGCCTTGTTTATCTTTCCATTAGCTTTGTGAGGTAGGAAAGACCGTAAATAAACTTGCTTATTTTTGGTGTCTCTTCCATTATGGAGTCACAGAGTATCAGATCCAAAATGTAATTTGTAATTTCTCTTTCTATTTTTTCATATAGTAGTTCATGTTCTATAAAAATAAATATTTTTCAGGTCCAGATAGATATTTTCTGAATTGTAAACACAAGCTATTTGTTGCATTTTGTGCATATAAAACCATTAGGAATGCCCCTTTATAAGAAATATCTCTTTCACAATGCCTTAGAACGCTTTATTATATTTATATAGTTCATGTATTTTGTTTTTAAATCAAGTTTCTTGGGGTGACATTGGTTAGTAATTTTATATAGATTTCGGGTGCACAATTCTGTAACACACCATCTGTATTCTCCACTGTGTGCTCCCACCCAAAGGTTAGTTCTCTTCTGTCACCATGTATTTGTCATGTCTTTTTGTCATTGTAGCACAGTCTATTTTTGTGAGAGTTGAAAAATTAACTGATTAAAAAAATCCATGTGATTTTTTTATTAGTCACATGAGACTAACTATAGGCCAATGTTATTCTTAGTTTTTCTAAGCTCTAAAATGTAAGTAAATTTTTTAATATTTGAAGATTTAAAAAACTCAATATTTAGTATGCATTAATGCAAGGTCTTTACAAAGTCTAGCACTTTATAACACAATTGAGAAAATGGCTATGTGCAAGTAATATTAGTATTGTCCCAAATATCCCATTGGGTAATCATTTGAAAACAACAATATAGTTAGAAAAATTGAAGCTCCTGTTGTATGGTCATAAAATTTTGGATTTATGCCCAGCTTAGTGTTTTTATTCTTCGTGAGGTAAGTAAGTAGAAAGAAGGAAATAAACAAAGGTCATTATGTTAATTTGTTTTTGGGATATAGTATTCCATAACTATTTTCAATCAGGAGTGTTTGTGAAACCTGCATTTTTCCAGAATATTGTGCTGTCTTAATTGCTTAATGATTACTGTTAGGCTTAGATAATTACAGCAAAAATAAATATTTTGTTTAAGCAGAAATATTTGGGATATGTGTAACTATCTTAGTGTTCCAGATGGAGCTCAATATACAGTAGAGAGCTGGATAACTTTCTGTATAAACCAATCAAGTTAGCTCCTCATCCTCATTTTGAGGGACATAAGACTATTCTCTGAATAGAATTTTTTTCTGATCTATGCCCGTACACAAATGCTTAATTTCACATTTATCAACTGTAAGTAAAAGTAGATGCTCTTCTCTTCAATTATACCTTTTAGATTCATTAAAATACGTACACTGGTTTATGTCATATCATTCTCATCATGTCTATGTAAATACTAGCTTTTTATTTTTAAAATGTTATACATCATGTTGATAAGTATTATTTTATCATACTATTATAGAAGTCAGTTCTTTTAGGCAGTGTTTTAATCCTCACTCAAGGATATGTTTATTGAAAGACAGAAATGAAGAGGAGTGAGAGAGGGCAAGAGAGATTGGTTGCCTCCTGTTGCACCCTGACCAGGGACTGAACCCACAACCTTCTGGTGCACAGGATGATGCTGTAACTAACTGAGCAACCCAGCCAGGGCTAGCCAGTGGTTTTAAGAGGAGACACTTCCTCAAGGAGTGTGAGATTATCCCAGTTGGGAGCTAGGCTCAGTCCTCTTTGAAACTTCTAGTGACACTGAGACTCTAAAATCCTCTGTGCTCTGACTTGTCCTTTGTCTTCTACCCTTTGTCTTGTAGGCATTCTGGAATTTATCAGTATAGCCGTGGGCCTTGTCAGCATTCGAGGCGTGGACAGTGGACTCTACCTTGGCATGAATGAGAAGGGGGAGCTGTATGGATCAGTAAGTACTGTGACAGACTTAAGAACCTTTATGTTTCATGCTGGCTTGAATGTACTTTCTCTAGGTTGTTATAGCCTAGATAAAACTGAGTCTGTTGGGAAGGAGAGTAGGAGCTTTTACTTTTTTGAGGCAAATAATTTCATTTTTATTAATAAATATCAGTCCCAGATTTTCACTACAGCAAAGTTTCTAAGAAAGTGCTTTATTCATATGCCAAACCATTTTCATTATCAAGTACATAAAAAATCTGCATGTGAAAAATCTCATCTTCTTGTGTTGAATGGGAGTTATTTTCAAAATGAGTTAAAATTATCTTCTCCCAAGCTTAGCTAATCATTGTTTAAAACTAAAAATAGAGCTTACAGGGCTTTCTCTGAGCTACATGAAATTTTCATTATGGAGACAGAAGGGAAATGGAAGTTATTGTCAGATTTTCTTGTATGGAGAATATAAATATAATTATTTGCAAATATTGAGTTTCTTGTTTTTGTCTCTCACTTCTCATCTCCAATGGTTGTGAGCTGCCAGTAGGAGGCAGTGAAGTTATTTATGGTACCTAGCAGGTTCCAGGCACTGTTCTAGGTTCTCAGGGACATCAGTGGATGAGACAGAGTCCCTGCTTCTGCTTTAAGAAGAAAGACTGACTTTATTATTTTTTATTTTTTTTGAAAGACTGACTTTACATCTTTGTGTCTTTTTAATTGTGCTAGCACAGTTTATAAAACACATTGCATGGCACACAGTGGATATTTAAAACATTTTTGCTGAGCATACGAGTATGAATAATAGATTATTAATCACTATACACTGAGTTTTCAATGCAAAACTTGTAATGACATCAACCTTTAGTTTTTCATTCCCATTATGATCACATGGGAATTTAATCCACATTCTCTGCCATAGGAGAACTTGGATTAGAATCTACAAAAAGTTGGATATTAAAAGAGGCTCAGGGTGGGAGAAATTCGGGAGATCTCTATCAATAGGACTGAAGGGCATATGCATATACAATCAGGAGAAATTTTGTATAAAGAGCTCCTTTCCTATCTACATACTAGTAAGTGTGTGTGTGTGTGTGTGTGTGTGTGTGTACAGGGCTTGGAAATAGTATCAAAGTTTCTCTCAAAAACTCCAGATGACAATAAATTATGGCCTGTTTAATTTGAATATAACACACACCATTTTTAATGACTCAAGGATGGTTTTCCTGCCTTGGTGAAATTTGAATCAGGTTGGTTGATTTTGTTAGAAAGATAAGTTATTTTAAAAAGTTCTTCCTTGAGAGAATAGATTATTTTAAAATATGTTTTTAAGTACAGGATTGAGCTTAACTTTTAAAATATAGTTCTTGGTTTTGATAAAGTTATTTATTGCCTAAATTATTTTTGTGAACATTTTAAGTGCAAACATACAAAATGTAAGGTAGCTTTTCAGTTTTAAAATATAAAGTGATAATTCTCCTTTTGTCCCCACCCCCATTTTTTTCACCTTTAGGTATATATTATGGATTTAAGTCAGGCACGCTTGAGCTCAATAGAATGCTTTTTGTTTGTAGGACAAATCCTGATCTCTTTGGGTGGCAGAGACTATGGTTTATCATAATAATCTCCAAATGTTTAAAATTATATACTGCCACCAAAAATGTTTTTGAGTATGGATTTCAACAATGCATATTAAATTACTTTAAAATTGTATATAGTTTATAGGTGTTAGCTTATAAATATATATTAAGGTAAACATTTTTCAAGGATGCAATGACTGAGTCAACACAAATGGAGACTGGACTATTTGTCCCCTGCTCTGGGGACCAACCACCTTGCACACTTCTCCAAGAACCTGCCCCTTAGAAAGATGACCTGTTTTTTAGATGAAATGGCTCTGTGACTGTGTGACCACATGACCGTATGACTATGTGACAACCCCCGCGGTTTGCTGGTTGACAAGGAGCAAATGAAACTTTGTGTTCAGCACAGGGGCCTTGCATTTGTTGTCTGGGCTCATCCTCATCTCTTCTTCTGGATTCTTTCAGTGGCCACCTTACCCATCTCTCCTCTTATCCAGTTGACCTCCTGCCTGTGTGGCTCCATCTGTAGCACAGGCTGGGGATAGAGTAAGGGCTCAGGCCCTCAGTGAATACCAGTGACAGAAGTATCTGAAAAGGTGGCCATGGGCAGAAAGTTGGAGAACCCCATTGTGACAGGTTTTCTGTGATTCCCATAAGCTTTTTTTTTAGGGTTTTTGGAGCCCACAGAGGTTGGGGCTAGGAGTTGACTTCTCACCTCCACTGCTTGACAACAGTGCGGCCACACAGCCAGAGGACTAGCTGACAGTCCTATCACAGCAAAGGGGACAACCCAAGAAAAGGCAAAAAATGCTTGTCTTCCTTCTGTACTTGAGAAATGCATACCTTCTCACATGTGTCCCCTGGTTTGGATGCTGCTTGGAGGAAAGTGTGACAAGGAAGGCATTTTCATACAGTGTCTCTTTTCTGGAAAAATACCTTAAGAGGTTTAGTGTGTGCTGCCTCTCCCATCTCCAATTCATTCTCCACACCAAGGGAGAATTACCTCCACTACCTAGAGATGAGTGTTCTCAGCTCAGACCCCTTCTCATACTTGCCTTTGAAGTTCAGTGCCCACGTTCTTTTTTTCAATTTCTATTTTAAGTATATTTTATTGATTATGCTATCACAGTTGTCTCAATTATTCCCCCTTGCCTTCCTCCACCCGGTAGCCCTGTTTCCCTACAGCAGTGCTCCCCCTTAGTTCATGTCCATGGATTATACATGTAAGTTCTTTGGCTTCTCCATTTCTTACACTGTTAACATCCCCCTGTCTATTTTGTACCTACCAATTAGGCTTTTTAATCCCTGCACATTTGTCCCCATTGTCCCTCTTCTCCTCTCAGCTGATAACCCTACAAATACCCTGTTTTAGTTGTTCACTTTGTTTGTTTGTTTTTAGATTCAGTTGTGGATAGTTGTAAATTTTTGCTTTTTTCATGTTTATAGTTTTCATCTTTTTTTTTTAATAAGTCTCTTTAATGTTTCATATAATAATGGCTTGGTGATGATGAACTCCTTTAGCTTTACCTTGTCTGGGATGCACTTTATCAGCCCTTCCATTCTAAATGAGAGCTTTGTTGGATAGTGTAATCTAGGTTGTAGGTCCTTGCTTTTCACCATCTGGAATACTTCGTGCCTGCAAAGTTTCTTTTGAGAAATCTGCTGATAGTCTTAGGGGAACTCCTTTGTAGGTAACTCTCTGGTTTTCTCTTGCTGCTTTTAAGATTCTGTCTTTATCTTTAACCTTTGTCATTTTAATTATGATGTGTCTTGGTGTGGTCCTCTTTGGGTCTTATTTGTTTGGGATTCTCTGTGTTTCCTGGACTTGTATGTCTATTTCATTCACCAAATTAGGGAAGTTTTCTTTCACTATTTTTCCAAGTAAATTTTCAAGTTCTTGCTCTTTTTCTTCTCCTTCTGGCACCCCTATGATTTGGATGTTAGCACGTTTGGACATGTCCCAGAGGTTCCTAAGCCTATCCTCATTTTTTTTTTTTTTGAATTCTTGTTTCTTCTCTCTGTTCTGGCTGAATGTTTATTTATTCTTTACATTCCAAATCGTTGATTTGAATCTTGGCTCCCTTCCCTTCACTATTGTTTCCTTTTGGACTTTTCTTTATTTCACTTAGTGTAGCCTTCATTTCTTCCTTTATGTTTTTGCCATGCTCATTGAGTTGCCAGAGCATCCTGATCACCAGTGTTTTGAACTCTGCATCTGATAAGTTGGCTATCTGTTTTGTTTACTTCTTTGTTTGGGTTTTTTTTCTTTTGGGGCATATTTCTTTGTCTTGTCAATTTGGTAGCCTCACTGTATTTGTCCCTACGTATTAGGTAGAGCTGCTTTGACTCCCTGTAAAACACACCTGTAAATTGTGTGGGGTGGAGCCTTAGGTAATCTCCAGGGTGGGGCAACCTGTTTCACCACTCTGTGTGGGGAGACAGCTCAGAGAAGGGACTGTGCTGCTGCCTGACTTCTGGGGGTTGGCCAGGCACATGCCCTATTTTCAGTCAATTCACCCACTCCCTGTATGCAACTGGCACCCTGCCAGCTGTTGCCCTAGTGTTGAATCCCAGACTGGGTGGGTTTGTGTACGTTTTAAGACCATGTGGGCCCTTTAAGGGAAGTTTACTGAAAATCTGGCAGTTTCTTCTGCTGCTCCAACCCCCACTGGTTTTTATAGCCAGAAGTTATAGGGATTTATCTTCCCAGACCCTGGGCTGTGTGGTCTGGCCTGGGGCTGGGATCACTTGCTTCCAAGGTACCTCTCCCAATTTTTATCCACCACATGAGAATGTGGGACTGCCCACGCCAGTTCTGCTGCCACCACTGCCTCTCTGTGCCACACTGTGTCTCCTCACCTTTCCACCCTGCCTTCCTGTTTCCACCCTTCTACCTGTCTGGATGAATGTGGCTTCTTTAAATCCTTGGTTGCACAACTTCCATACAGTTCAATTTTCTGGTAGTTCTGGCTGTTACTTGTTTTGAGATTTAGTTGTAATTCTTTTTGTGGTTGCACAAGGAGGTGAAGCCTGTCTAACTATGCCTCTCTCTTGACCACAGTGCCCTCATTCTTTGGTGACACCATCAATACTGTCACACTGTGCCAGTTCCATCTCTTACCCTCTTTCCCTGTGGAATTCGAGTTGTGTACTTGCTATTCTGTCTAATTTGTACTCATGGTCAAGTTAGCCCCTTTCTCTAGTGTGCCTTTCTCATCTCTACCTGGTGAAGCAACATTCTTTTTTTAAGATTCAATGAAAGTATTGCCTGTTATGCAAAGCTTTCACCAACTTGGTTCCTAACTTGAACCCTTGTTACTCTGTTTAGCAGTTCTGGTGTTTTCCTTTGGGCCCCTGTAGCACTGCCTATATTTTCATGGTCACTCATATAACAGTACTACATACAGTGTAGTTAGTTGTATTTCTGTATTCCCTAATGTTGCTAACATAGCCATGGCCTTTGTACATGCTAGGTACTCAATAAATGCTTATTGGATTTAAATGAATGAAACATTGTGATTTCTTTTTATGCTTCATTAAACACATGGGTGTGGACCTTGTTGTATGGTCAGTGTGTCATAGGACCTGGGTGTGTAGATCTTAAGGCTCTGCAAAGGATTGAGTTTTCATAACTAACAGCTCTGTAGATGGCTATCATCTCCTTGGTGGTAGGGGAATGTTCTGGGCACCCCATAACATCTTCAGTGATGGTCTTTCTTCAGGCTCAGGAATCCTGGAGCAGAATGTTCTTCCCGATGGGCACAGTTCTTATACATGATCCCAACTCTTCTTCTTTCTTCCTGCCCTTGATGTTGTCATTTTCCCTGCTGTACACTGCTGTGTGCTTGAAGTCTCCCTGCCAGAGAAGTCTGATGAAGAGAGCTGAGAAAGGGGTTTTGGGAAGCTCTGAGTCAGGCACTTAGAAAAGCGCTTCTTGCAGTGGAATCTCAGTGGGCGCCTAGTTCTAATAGAATTCCATTTCAGAAAGAGTGGGTGCTGTGAAGGTAAGGTTGTGGTCACTTTGATTCCCCATGGAACTGCCAGTTCTTAAACCATGTCTTGCATGCTGTTGGCACTTAATAAATATTGAATGTGTGACTGTATTGTCAGTGGGATTCTAGATTACCTATTTCTCATTTTCTGTAAAAAAAAGACCAGGCAGGCTGTGGCTTACAAGCATCTACTTTATGAATAGGTATTTGAGGCTAGAAGAGGGGATGTAGAGTCCATAGTAGTTCCTGATCATTTTGCATACAAGGCTTCCTTTTTGATAAAAAGTGTCAGGGAGTCCCACATGATAGCAATTATACTTGTAAGTGTCTTTTGAGTGAAAAAATATCTTATGACAAAAACTCCTGTGAATTCATTAACATTTTTAAGTGAATTGGTTAAGAGCAGGTCATACATGCATTTGGAAAGAGCAACATGTCTGTGAGGTATTATTTTCTTTATGAAGTTTACTGCCTGTGCAGACCCCTGTTTTCCTGTTCTGAGCCTTGCTGCACTCACGACATCTAGTGAATTTGTAAGTTTGAATGCAAGGACCACCAGCTCCCTGCTTCCTAGTGCTCCTCGCTTCTGCCCCTTCCAATCTTCTGCACTTCTGAGCTCCTGGGACCACTTTCCCTCTTTTGTCCTTCACTTTACCTCTGCAGATTCCCCTTTTCTTAGAATATAGTCTAGGTCCCACAGAGCCTGCTCTGCTCCTTACCATAGCCTGTTTTGTGGACCTTTAATTGCAGAGCTTCCTGCACCTCTGAAGGGGACCCTCTCCCCCCCAGTTCCTCCTATTAAAGCTGTTAGGAGCCTGATCCAGAATCAGAATGTACTCAGCAGTCACTCTTTCGCTTATTCATGCTTTGATTCACACACCCATGTGCTTGCTCAGTCACTCACACATTCATTCTTCACTTTACTCTGTTTCAGTCACTATTCCATTCACTCATTCCTTCATTCACTTGCACATTCAGTTACACATTCTCTTCATTCCCTCGAATGCACATTCACTCATCCACTAGTCTTCCATTCACTCACCCACACACTCAGTCAGTATTCCATTCACTCTCACATTGACTCTTCCATTCACTCATTTACACACTCATCCACTCACTCTTCCATTCACTCATTTGCATACTCATGCTTGCTTTCTTTCACAAAGTCCACAAGCCTTGTTGATATCACCTCTTGTGAACACATGCCACATAGTAGGTGCTGAACATAGAGATGATCCTCATTATTTATAGATTATGTATTTGCCAGTTTCTCTACTTGCTTAAATTTGCTGGTAACTCTAAAATTATTCCTTGTGGCACTTTTGTGGTCATTTTCAAACATGAGCAGAGAAGCAAAAAATGAGTCACCTGGTGGGTACCCTCCTAGCTGAGGTCCATCAAGGCGACCTCTTGCCTTATTGTTCCAGCTCTCAATGGGAAAGCAGGTGTCCTTTTCAGGATCTAGTTAGCACCACATTTTTTACATTTTTGTGTTTTTGTTGGTGGTTTTGTGGTTTAAGATGCCCCCAGGCATTGTGCTGAGAGGGATGTGTGGTGTTCCTGAGAGAAAGGAGGCTGTGATGTGTCTTATGGAGCAAATACATGTGTTAGACTAGCTTTGTTCAGGCACATTTCAGTGCTATTGGCTGTGACTTTATTGTTAATGAATCAACAACATTAACTTAAAGAGAAACACATGTAAACCAGAGTTATATATTGAATATTGGACAAAAATGTTATGGCGAGAGTCTGGCAGGAACCTAACACTGTGTTTTCCTCAGGAGCAGTGGTTTGGTATTCTCTAATTCATTTTTCATGGGGACTCTCTTGAACGGAACTAACATGATAGTGTGAATTGACCATGCCTACAAGTGCAAATTCTACCTCAATCCTAGAACTGATTCAGGAAGAACTTGAAACTTTGTTGAGGAGTCAGATATGCAAACCAAATATTATAATTTGGTATGATAAATATTATAATAGGATTATTATATACAGAAAGGGACTTGGAGAGCTTGGAGGAGGGAGCTTAGTTCTAGGGGTGGAAGAAAATATCAGGATTATTCACAGAGGAGATGTAGAAAAATAGGTAGGTATTCTTAGGAGAGAAGGCAGCTTTGCTGCAGGGTTTGCAAACATAGGCTGCTAGATGTGTCCTGAATCTATTTTCTTTACGTCCACCCTCCTGCCATGGTCCTGTCTCTGCTTCTGTATCTCCAAACTGCTGCTGGAGGCCACCCTGCTGACAGTCGGAGGATCCTCCCTTGTCATTATTGCTTGCCATCAGGGATGGTCCTGTTAAGTTGCTGTGTCCTGGCCTGGGAGGTGCCCTTGAGCCTCAGTGGAGCCAAGTGGGAGTACCTGCTCTGGGGGCAGCTTCTGCAGTGGCCTGGCCACCTCATCCCCACATCCCACAATGTGAGGGACCAACTTGTACTTGTGCAAAGACATCATCTTTTGTCAGTCAGTCTGTGTCCTCAGCAGCAAGCTGACAGGTGCTGAGAAAAACCATCTGTATTCATGACATGCCTGCTGTTGAGGGCTCCCCCAAGGACTACAGGGTTACAGCATTAAGTGGGAGAGACAGGCACAGAGCTGTCTTCCTTTGCCCTCTCTATAAATGCTTTAAATCCTGACATAAGTTGATCCCCTCCTTTCTTAATCTCTTTTTTGTGCTGTTGTAATTCTTCATTGAAATCTCCAATGCGATTTGCCTTTCCTTTGTGATGAACTGCTCAAAGCTCAATGCAGTGTTCCAAGAACAGACTTGCCGAGGTCATGCCAAAGACACCTTTGTGCCTATGGGGCACCCTCTGTTTGCCTTGTTGCATGGAGAGATTTTTGCCTTTTGAGCTGCCACATTGCACTGTACATTATCACATAATTACTGTTCATTTTCAGTTCTAGGTTTCTTTCTTTGCTCCTGGTCCTGTCCTTTCCTTCCCTTTCCTTTTCTTCCTTCCCCATCCTCTTCCTCTTCCTCTTCCCCTCCCCTTTCCTTCCCTTCCCTCCCCTCTCCTTCCCTTCTCTTTCTTCCCTCCCTTCATCCATTTCCCATATGAATTGCTGTATTTCAGATCCTTTTCTCCTGATTTGTATTGTTTTTTCCTCTCTATCCTTCAAATTGATTTTCAGTTTGCTTTGTTTTGATGCAGTAGTCAAGCCCATATTTGTGTTCAGTAGTGGTTGAACATAGAGTTAAAGTGTGAGTGGTAGGAACACAAGGCTCAAAATCCTAGCCCTGTCACCCACTAGTTGTGCAAACTCAGGCAGTCTACTCAGATTTGCTAAGCTATGATGATGATACAGGGCTGATGAAGCCACACTGCAGCACTGCTGTGAGGGTAGAGACTATGGTATCTATAAAGTGACTAGTATGAGGCTTGGCTCACTGTGGCTCTTCAGTACCTGCTCAATACCAGCTTTTCCCTGGGTGTTCCTCCTGGGTGACTATGGCAATGATGGTAAAGCTGTCCTGTGCACCCTCTGAGACTCCTTTCTGGGTGGGAGAGGCACAGAAATTGTTTCTTGCCAGTTTCAATTCTGAGATAAAGGTTTATGACATAGTCTACAAAAATAAAAATTTTCTTCAGGTCAACATATGGCATCCCTCGAATTATATTTTAAAGTATTAACCATACAGTCTTATTTATAAATATTCATTTCACTTATTTTAGATTACATTTCTTGGGGTGACATTGGTTAATAACATTATGTAACTTCAGGTGTATGATTCTATAGTACATCTTTTGTATTGCATTGTGTGACATTGCTTGAAATCTAGTCTCCTTCTGTCACCATATATTTGACTCCTTTACCCTTTATTATCTACCCCCAACTCTCTTTCCCTCTGGTAACCACCATACCATTCTCTGTGTCTGTGAGTTTGTTTGTTTGTTCATTTGTTGCTTTCTATTTAATATCCTACATATGAATGAAATCATATGGTTCTTGCCCTTTTCAGTTTGACTTATTCACTTAGTGTGATATTCTCAAGATCCATCCATATTGTTAGAAATGGCAATATTTCATCCTTTCTTATGGCTCAGTAATATTCCATTGCGTATATGTACCACATCTGCTTTATTCAGTCATTTATTCATGAACACTTAGATTGTCTCCATGTCTTGGCAAGATTAATTTTGTATACTTTATTCTCATGTGCAGCTCAATATTATTTTATTAAGTTAAAGAAATGTGGTTTTGGGTATTTAATTTACTTTGTGATGATGCTACTGGTGAGTATGATCATCATGATTATTGATGATTATTGATTATTATTATTAATATTAAAATGTTAGTGAACTCACTAGACTGACACAGCACCTGAAATGTCCACCATCAGCATTGGTTTTTCAAGGTTAAGGATGTTTTTAAAAAGGCCTATGTCAGCATATGAGGTTTGTGCCTTGGAGGAGAGAATTACTAGTCAATGCTGTCAGCCCTGATTAATATTGGAAGTGGGCTATTATGCTGTAGCAGAGAGAGGGGCCTTGAGAGAATTAGACACAGTCACTAGGTGTTACATAGAAGAAGGGAAGGGCAGCCCTTATCACTTTCTAAGACAGCAGGGTCATTTACATATCACACATTGGGGGTTGGGAGGAAGTGTTTGGTTCCAGACAATTCTGAGCTGACACAAATACAGTTGGAATTAGGAGATGGGGATCCAGACTAGGGAGGATGTTAGAGACAAACTTCATCTACCTGTGATTTTATTAGGATTTCTCTGTGGGTGTTGGGCAGATGGAGGTGCAGAGAGACTTTGAGCATTGGCTGAGGGTACTTAAAAAATTCAAGAATTTTGGTATCTTTGGAGTTACATTTTATATGCCTTGTGTATATTTCCAGCTTTCCCTCCAGTTTGAGAGCTCTGTGACATTGCTAACTTTTTGTTTTCTTATAGGATTTTGTGTTCATTTCAAGTAAGTCCTTGTAGGGTAGCACAAGGTAGGGTTTGTTGTTAGGCACATATTCATTAATGGGCCATGTTGGAAGAGGACAATGGCAGGTCTCAAATGCAAAGAAGTGTTAGACAAGACACATCCCAGAAGGGGACAGCCCTAATGGTCTCCCAGGGAGGAAAGAGAAGGGGCACCTTGTGCCAAAGTGGTATCTTCTTCCTTGTCCTTCTCTTCCCTGAAGTAGCAACCTCATTCCCTTGGCTACATTTCCAATTGGCTGCCCCTCCAGTGGGTGTCTGATACAGCACATTTTTGGGGGGCATTTTCCCTGTTTACCAGTTCCACTGCAGTTTCTTTTTCCATTTCCTGTTCAATGTGTCCTAGAGTTGTTGTGGGTGGCTCTTTCCATTTTCTAAAACTGAATCACTAGAATCTTAGACTAAAAGAGACCTTAGACATTTGTTGGTCCAAGACCCTTTATTCCAAAGAAGGGAATTGTTAATCAGCCTACCCCAGTGACCAGGTTGTGTGTGTATATGTTTGTGGAAGGGTGGCACTCCTTTACCTAAGGAAATTCTGGGAATTGTCGAGGTCCTCAAAAATTGTCTTGGGGCTTATATTGTCATTATATTGTAACATCTTTCACCAGTTTCTTTAATTGTATTTCTACAATCTGAGTTCTGAATTTAATCTTCTTTGTCTATCATAGAAAATCTTTGGTACAGTTTTATTTTTTGATTCCATGCACTACAATATATCTGATAATTATCATGGAAACAAATTAGTTGGATTCAATTGTCTGTATAGGATTCTTTTTTGATTCCTTATTTCCTTAATTTCACTTCTCAGCTTCTTCGCTTTCCGTGTTTCCTCCATTGTCTGTTAATCTGATTCTTCAAAGGCGTTCTACTATCAGTTTTTATGTAATGCAATATTTAGTTTGAAATTTTCTTAGCTTTTGCATATCTTTGATGTGCATTTTAAATGGTCACTGGATGACATACTACTCTTGTCAGGCAATCAGCTATGGTAAGAAATGTTACATATTATTTCTTTTTAATTTGGTGTTCTAAGACTCTAAAAGAAATTTTGTATTTTTTTCCTGTAGTGTTCTTTGTGAAATAATTAAATGTGCATTGTCTACACATTGATACAAGGAAAAATATTTCTTAAAGTGAATATCGAACTTCTCAGATTTGAATTCTATTATACCCTTAGCACAGTTTTCTTTTACCAATGGGACAGCATCTCTGAAAATACATAGAGAGTTTATGAGCTAATATGACTTGCTAAACAAATGTCTATATCCGTAGATGGCTCCTTAGGAAGGCTCTTAAGTTGTCAAGCCTGTCCTGTGGCAATGTGGCAGGTCTGTCCTTGTTGTCACTGATGGTGCCTCAAGGCTGGTGAGCTCACAGCATCAGAGATGTTTATGGGTGCCCTTGGATTCAGACTGTGCCCTAATCTTGTGTCCCTAAACACCTAAGTCAGCAGCTTCTGGAGGGAAGGTATTTTCTGTTTGTTTTTTATTGTCATTGTTGTTTGGTTTGGTTTGATAGGGGAGGGGTGGAGTCAATAGTCTATGTGATGAGATAAGATGAAAATTTTTCTGCTTACTTGTTTCTTGTTGTTTACATTGACCAGACACAACTTACTCAATTATTCCCACATTCTGGTGGCAATCCTGATGGCCAGGATCATGGATCTGAAAGCAGGCCCATCTGGAATAGTGGAGATTTTAAAGTGATTTTGAAAAGTGGGGCTTAAGGTGAGCTGTATTTAGGGCAGAAGGGGGTTGATCTGAATTGGAGCTTCTAATAAAACAGGCAATAGTGCTGTGTGCCTATTCTCTCTGTGTTGCTTTCTGTCTGCTTGGGGACTTCTCCCAGGAGAGAAGAGTTGAAAGGCCTGGCTTCTTATTAATGGCCCTTTAATCATTATGTTTAACCACTGTGATCCCTGCGACAACTCCCATTAAAACATCATTGCTAGATTATCAATGAGGAAGACTACATAGGTACAGGAAATTGTGGTCCAGGGAGGTTTGAATACCATGACTAATAAGTGGCAGGTATGGGAGCCTAGTTATTGCATCAAATCATTAACTTATAAAGTGTTCGGTAACTCTACAGTCCTGTTAGTTTCTTTACATCACTGACCTTGGATTTGTGCAAATAGTTGAAGCAACTGCTTGAGTTGGATAAATGTGGTTAATGCTATACCATCTGTATTTACATGTATATATAAACATGGAAACCACCCTTTTAAATAGCAGCATGATAAAGTTTATTCATTTTCAAGGGGAAAGAATAAGTCTCAAATTTTGAAAAATTCCGATTTCAGGTTTTAAATGGCTATAGATATGAATTGGGCATAGTAATGCCCATGTGGATTACACATTTTTCAATTGTGTAATATTTTAAATTATTTTTCTATATGTGTTTATGTCTTATAATTATCTGTAAATAATCTCTGGGGTGTACTGTAATTTTCACATTATTATCTCATACTTTGCTTTTAATAGGATTGTTAAAAGTTTTGAAGTTTTAATTTCAGTTTTTCCTCAGTGCTCAGTTTGGTGATGTAAAATGAAAAGAGGTTTCCATAGTTGCTAACATTCCCCAGATTTTGTTCCAAAGTATGGGCTTTAGTAGACTTTTGAATTAAATCCACATTCTTCACCCAAGTCTAGCAATACAATCCATCAGTTCAAAGATAGGCATGCCATAAACAGCTGTAGTTAAATAATCTGAAAAAAATTAAAACATGGAAATACAATAAAACAAGAATTGATCATTTTATAGTGGAATACTCTATAAACTGTCTGCATTGGAAACAGGTGGTGAGTTTTCAAACATCTGACTTCTATAATTCTAAAATATATAGTTTATTTGAAGGCAGAAACTTTTTTCTCCTTTGCATATATTTATAAAAATACAAGTTAATACATATTTTTGCTGCCCCAATTTGCACCCATTTACTTCTTTTTAGCTTAGAAAAATCACTTTGGAGTACAAATGCATAACATAAATATATTCTCCTCAATTAAATATGTGATCACTAAGTACTGAAGTGTGAGCATAAAGAGATTAATTCTGTAAATCTTGCTACTTTATTGATCTGTGTAAAACAAAAATCACATGTTAACATAATCCTTAATAAGAGGAAGAAATTATTTAAAAACATATACATAGTACAGAAGAGTAACAGGGTCTTTAATTTTTAATAATCATTAATATTTTTAAGGTATATGAGTTTATTTGAATGATATTATACCAACTGCAATAATTACATGAGTTGAAAGGTCCCAGTGGTTTTGATAGGTAATGTCTGAACAATCTTATTTAACGTGTTAAGGGAAGTTACAACCCTCCCTTGTATGAGACAACTGAACTCTAAATCATCACAATGAATGCTAGCCCTAGATTATACTGTTTTAAATGGAATATTTTCCTAGTTGTTGAGAAAGTTATATTATATGTATATAAAAGATGCTAAAATAGCCTGCTAGGGTAATACTGCAGTGTTTACTGAGCAATGAAAAGGCCTATTCAATTTCTTAGGTTTCTTTTTTTAACTAAAAAAAACCCCCACAAAAACAAAACACAACACATGTAAAATGAGAATATTTTCTTAAATACAGAAAATAAATATGTTTCATGGATAGACTGTGATATCCCTGCCACTGTGAAATTTTATTCATAGTGTGTTTTTTTGTCATCTGTTCCCATTCCTCCTGCATAAAGGTGTTTTTTGTTTGTTTATTTATTTATTTTCTTACTGTTGTTCAAGTACAGTTGTCCCCATTTCCCCCACCATGCCCCCACTGCCCCATCCATCCCTATCTCTCACACTCAAATGTACCCCCTGTAGATTTGTCCATGGGTCCTTTATACATGTTCTGGGATGATCCTTCCCCTTCTTTTTCTCGTTGACCACATCCCCTGACCCCTCTGGTTACTGTCACTTTGTACTTTAGTTCCATGTCTCTGGTTCTATTTTGCTTGCTTGTTTGTTTTGTTCATTAGGTTTCACGTATAGGTGAGATCATATGGCATTTGCTTTTCACTGCCTGGCATATTTCACTTAGCATAATGCTCTCTAGTTCCATCCATGCTGTGGCAAAGGGTGGGAGCTCTTTCTTTCTTTTTCTTTCTTTTTTTATTTTTTAAAATTTATTTTAATTGTTGTTCCTGTATAGTTTTCTGTCTTTTACTCCCAACCCGGCCCACTGCCCCAGCCCTTCCCACCTCCCTCCCATTTCCACCCCCCTAGTTTTTATTCATGTGTCCTTTATACTTGTTTCTGTAAACCCTTCCCCTTTTCCCCTGAAATTCCCTCCCCTCTGGTACCTGTCAGTCTGTTCTCAATTTCAGTGTCTTTGGTTATATTTTGCTTGTTTGTTTGTTTTGTTGATTAGGTTCCTGTTAAAGGTGAGATCATATGGTATTTGTCTTTCACTGCCTGGCTTATTTCTCTTAGCATGATGCTCTCCAGTTCCATCCATGCTGTTGCAAAGGGTAGGAGCTCCTTCTTTCTTTCTGCTGCATAGAATTCCATTGTGTAAATGTACCATAGTTTTTTGATCCATTCATTTACTGATGAGCACCTGGGTTGCTTCCAACACTTGGCTATTGTAAATTGTGCTGCTATGAACATTGGGGTGCATAGGTTCTTTTGGATTGGTGTTTCAGGGTTCCTAGGATATAATCCAGCAGTGGAATTGCTGGGTCAAAAGGTAGTTCCATTTTTACTTTTCTTAGAAAATTCCATACTGCTTTTCATAGTGGTTGTACCAGTCTGCAATCCCACCAACAGTGCACTAGGGTTCCCTTTTCTCCACAACCTCTCCAACACTTGTTGTTTGTTGCTTTGTTTATGATGGCCATTCTGACTGATGTGAGGTGGTATCTCATTGTGGTTTTAATTTGAATCTCTCTGATAGCTAGCGATATTGAGCATCTTTTCATGTGTCTCTGGATCCTCTGTATGTCCTCCTTGGAGAAGTATCTGTTCAAGTCCTTTGCCCATTTGTTAATTGGGTTGCTTGTCTTCTTAGAGTGGAGTTGTGTAAGTTCTTTATATATTTTGGAGATTAAACCCTTGTCTGAGGTATCATTGGCCAATATGTTTTCCCATACAGTTGGTTCTCTTTTTATTTTAATACTGTTTTCTTTAGCCATGCAGAAGCTTTTTATTTTGATGAGATGCCATTTGTTTATTCTTTCCTTTATGTCCCTTGCTTTAGGGGACATATCAGTAAAAATGTTGCTGCCTGAAATATCTGAGATTTTCCTGCTTATGTTCTCCTCCAGGACTTTAATGGTGTCATGGCTTATATTTAACTCTTTTATCCACCTTTAATTTATTTTTGTATATGGTCTAAGTTGGTGATCGAGTTTAATTTTTTTTTTGCACGTAGCTGTCCAGTTCTTCCAACACCACTTGTTGAAGAAGCTATTTTTACT
>PVKU01014444.1:0-23083 GCA_004027475.1 Anoura caudifer | reverse complement strand
GGTCTTTCCACAGTTCCAGGGTTTTTTTGTTTTGTTTTGTTTTGTTTTTGTCTCACTTGTATGTGTTTAAAAAAGAGAAAAGTGAAGGAAAGGAAAGAAAGAAAAGAAGGAAAAGGAAATAAAAAAGTGAAAAGAGAATAAAGAAAAGTAGAATGAAAAAGAGAAAAAAGACAGGAAGGAGTGGTAAGCTTGGGAAGAAGGAGTAAAACAAGAAAGAAGTATTGAGAAGCCGAAAGGAGTTGAGGGGTAAAAAAGATCAAAATAGTGAAAAAGAGAAAAAGAGAGAAAAAACCCACAAAAATATTAAAAAACCAAAAAACACCAAAACTGCTAATTCTTGCTGTTATCAATCTTGCCAAGCTCATTTTTCTGGTCTTGAAGACTGTAGTGGCCGAGGGGTGACCGTATTTTTTTTTCCCTTGTTCAGCACTCAGTTTTCTCTGGCCTACTGTCCTCAGAGGTGTCCCTAGATTCTCTGCCCAGGGACCCAGGCACGAACTGTGTTTGCACGCCCACAAGTCCTGATGTTCCCTGAGTCTTCCTTGCACAGGTTCCAACTGTCCCACGAACACGGTTCAACCCCTATGGTGCCCAGCAACTGCACGCCCTGTCGCACCGGGTCTTCCTGGGCGCGCTGACACACCGATCCCCTAGCAGCTGTTTACAATGTTGTGTGGGTGCAGACAAAGGTGCGCGCTCCATCTCCTGCATTCAGTCCTCCCAGGGCTATGAGATCTTAACTCCTGTCTGTGAGATTTCAAGGGACCAGGTTTATGCTGGCATGGCGGGTTCCTGCTTGGCTGTTCAGGGAGCTGATGCTCCAGCTCCCTCCCTAGAGTCTTATGGCCAGCCCTGGCCCAGTTTCTCAGCCCCCGCCCTGGTCTCCGCACCGCCAGAATACTCTCCTTACCATCCGGTTTTTCAACGTCCACTGCAATTTTCGATAATCTGTTTTCAAATATGCTGTGTTTCTGGTGTCTGTTTGCTGTGCTGCATTGAAAAATGTCCCGGTTTAAGAACTGTGTGGGGGAGGCAAAGAGATGTACGTCCTTTTACCATGCTGCCATCTTCTCTCCGGGACCTTGTCATTTTCTAAAGAGTCACAAAAAGGAGAACAATAAAGAGGAAAAAAAGGAAACGCTCTTGCTAAAAATGCTTGTATTCTATAGGAAAAACAAAAGGAAGAAAAATAATGAAAGCTGCCGAGAACCATTGTTTCTTTGGTTTCTTTTGTTTAAGAGAAATGCCAAAGGATCTGTATCTTGTTCCGAAAACATCTAGGTTGACCCATCTGCTCTGCTATGCACCTTGGGTGCTGTCTTTCTGCAATCATATGTGAAATAAAGACCAAAAGACACAAAGATCAGAAGAAATAAGAACCTAGCTCTATATCCTTGACCCCATGCTGCCAGACAGAGGGCAATATATCAGAAGTCTTATCTAGAGATTGTTCTATATACAGCTTTTACACAGTCTTTTGAAATTGGTAGCAAACTTCAGTGATTGTGATCAACTAGCTACAAGTGGATTGAACATTGTTTAATTAGAATGATAGCCTCTCACACTACCCATTATCTCTCTTGCCCAGGTCTTCCTTCATAATTGTAGTTTTAATGACATATCCTCTATTTATTCTATGGCACACAATTTAAGATACTTTTTTCTTTTCTATGTCTAATATTTTACTGTAATATTCCATGTATCCATGGATGAGTGCAATCATTTTCTCTGTCTGCTGATGACTGTTACCTAAATACAAAAAATTAATTACTGTGACACAGATTATCTTTCTCATTCAGAAATTGGAAAGAGTGAAGTTTCTCTCTAGGGTTTATTTTATTTCCCACAAGCATATCACACATAGTGGAAGTTATAACTCACATTCAGTTAAGGAGTACAAATAAGAACATATAGATTAAAAATTCCCTCTGCATATTTGATGGTGAAAGAGAGGGGTTCTTGATCCTGTCAATGTTGCACTTACTTCTTAAATATGGAGACACAAATAACAATTACAGTAGTTCACCTTCTAATAAAGTAGTGTTTAGGTTTTGGGTCCAAATGAGAGTCCTCAGAGAAACTGCCTCCATATAAGGGTAAAATAGCTTTATAATAATTAAACATAATTTAAGATAATTTTTCATACACACATATGAAATTAAAAATAAACTGTTTGAAACCTGGGGGCATTCTCCCACCACAAACACAAATCATGGCCAAAAAGTGAGGTAATGAGTATAACTGAAGGGACAAAATGTAACAGTAGATTCAATGGGGCATCTATACTGGACTGAGGATGAGTCCTAGTTTGTTGATAAGCACACATGCCCAAACATTGTATAGTGAACCACTATAATACAGACTTCTATGTCCAAGTGGCAGATAACTGAACAGTCTCAATACACACTTTAGAAATAAAACTGCATGTTTCTATTTCCCAAAGGAGGAATAAACTCCCAGGGGACTGCATGACCTCCACGAATCCACAATACTTGGGTTTCTGAGAGGATGTATACTCCTCTAACATAGAGGCAGCTGTGGCTGATCAGAAGGGATTAGCCTGAGAAACTCAGTGTAGGATACAAAGGAAATGCCTCCTTTTCCCAGGTGGCAGAATTACAGGAATTTTCCTTGGAGATTTTTGACTTCAGTTTACTGACAATGACACTTATTCTCAAGAGTTCAAGGGTTTGTTTTTTTTTTTTTCTCTTTGAAAGACAATGTATTTTGGGGGAGAGCTATTTTACCTCAGGTTTCAGTGTTTGAATTCCAGAACAAGAACTAGAGAAATGTGGCAGAGTTTTATTTATTGTGTATTGAATTTGTAGTGTTGATGTTGCATAATACATCAAGAAAGGTTTCAAGTGTACGATTTTATTTCACATTATTGGTCTATATTATTGTGTTTTCATTATCCAAAGTCAGGTCTTTTTCTATCAATACTTATTTTTTCCCTATTTTACCCATCCCTTCTTTGATCATCATACATTTGTCTTTGCCCATGAGGATTTTTATTTCTTTTTTTCGTTATTTCTGAAGAACTTTCAAACCCATCTCTCCTGACGTCTGTTAGACTCTATGTAGTTTCCATGATTCTGTTTGTATTTTTTGTTTGCCTATCTTGCTTATTATATTATACTTATAAATAAATCCATGTGGTCTTTTTCTTTCCTTGTCTTACTTCATTTAGCATAATACATCCTACACCCATCAATGGCACTAAAAAAGATATCTTTTTTATGGTCAAGGAGTATTGAATTGTTTAAATTTCTTCATGAACTGCTTTTTAAAAAGATTTTTAGTTACTTATTTTTAGAGAGGAAGCAGGGAAAGAAGAAGAGAAAGAGAGAAACATCAATGTGTGGCTGCCTCTCACTAGTCCCCCACCAATGTAGTGGTCAGCAACCCAGGCATGTGCCCTGACTGGGAATCGAACCAGCAAGCCTTTGGTTCACAGGATGGTGCTCAATCCACTGAGCCTTACCAGCCAGGACCTCAAACACTATTTTTGAGAATGTTAATTACTGCAGCAACCATAGAAAACTCTAGGTAGTTCCTTCAAAATATTAAAAATTAAATTGCCTAAAGACCCAACATTCCCACTTCTGGAATTTCTAGGGAAACTGGAAACATTAAGTAGAGAAAATATATGCATCCCTGATACAGATACATCTGATTAAGATAACTCAGATCATTGGGGAAGTAAAGAGGGGCAATAGGATGAGTTTGCAAGGACAATGTTGGGTACTCTAGGAGGGGATTATCTGAGAAGCTGAAAGCTTCTGGAGCCAGCAGGAACAAAACAGTACTGATTCTCTCTAACTGGGAGGTTCTGGGTCTTGCTGGAATTCTCTGGCTCCTGTGGTGTGGCTCTCAGTCTTGTGCCTTCAAGCTGTTTTTTTTAGTAGGAAGTCTGAACAATTGTGCTGCAGTTGCCTGGATTTCCAAATGCATCACAATTTTTATGGGTAGAAACTCAGGTCAAAGCTCAGGGTCAGGATGACCTGGCAGAGGGTAGCAGGTTTATTTTTTATGTATTCTCCAGTGAACAGGCTCTGAGGCACAAGCCTGACATCCTTCCAGAATTGTGTATTTTTGTATATTATGTTGTTTTTATATTGTAAGTTAACCTTGTAGAAACAAGACGACACTAAAACTAACAGGGAAATGATTGGAAAACACAGTTATGAGAGTTTAGCCTTAATTGGTGGGCTTACGTGATTAAAGCTGTGACTTGATAGACTTCAGTATCTATTTTTGAAAAGAGGCCATTGTCTCTGATGTTTTTGCCTCTGGAGAGTGGCAGTGGGCAGCAGAATGCAAAGTATTGTTCAGTAACACCCATCTTTATTGCTATAAGATTTTCGTTAGCCAAGATTTGTAGGCAGACTTAGAGACCATCTGCATATGAATAGGAAGAAAAGTTGGAGGAATTCTGTTTAAGTTATGCTCCTTCAATTATTTTGTTTGCAATTTTGGGGTTTCCCAGAGAACACAGTTTGTGGTAATAGCAATTATGTTTGAATTTTCCTCTTTTATATTGCTGATTCTAGTTTCCTACAATTCTGGCCATTATTATCTTAGTAATATTACTAAAACTCAGTACTTTAAAGTAAAACTATTATTATTTAACCATTTTGTTCCACATTTAACTCTCAAAACAGGCCTCTGAGATAAGTGCTTTTTAAATCACATTGTTAGAGAAAAAAAGGGCAAAATGCAACTTCTGTACTCTGTGGCAGTTTCAAGATTCTAACATGAAATTTCCAGATATGTTACCATTCAATTTGTTTTTTAAACTGTAGCAGAAAAACCCAGACTGCAGAAAAATGTGGGTGAAATAGGAGTATTCTGCTCAGGGAACTCATAATGTTTTGTACAACTGTCTTTTTGGAGCTGAACTTCAGAGACTCTGACCTCACAAACTGGTTGGCCCAGGCTGGTAATGAGGAATTTGTGTGTGAAGGGCACAACACCAAACCTATTAGCTTCACTGAAAAGGATAAAACAGTCCAAGCCATAAGTTAGACTTGTACAGAATCTAGATTTTGACAAGAACATCCTCACTCACAATGCGGGGCTTTTCTTTCCAGCACATGCTCTGTGGTAACAGGAGGCCCTTTTTTGAAAGTCAAAGCTTAATCACATTGGTAAATATACCTGTAATCCATCATTGTGGGCAGCATTGGGAAAAACCCCCCAGATGCATAGAAGGCTCCAAAGATACCATTTGTGCTACATGGAGAAGACAACCATATGAAGCCTATTTTCTCTACATTTGTACTACAACTGAAGGTCTGGAATTGTGTGCATTGTTTTCATGAGTTATAATGTGCCACAGAAAGTGCCTGCAGCTAGCATGAAAAATATATACACATTTATATGTGTGTATTTGTGTGTGTGTGTGTGTGTGTATTTGAATAAGTAAACTCCCTCTAACTTTGTAGGAAATATCTGAGTTAGTCTGGGGCTTCACTGCAGCCCCCAGAGATTCTTAATCTGGCCATAAGAGGGACAAAATGAATGACAAGGAAGGTAGCATATATAATTTTTAACAGATTGCTTTCCAGGTGATTTTCCAATGTCTGAATGGCTACAGGCCAGCAAGGAAAAAGCAGGGAACTTCTCATGAGAAAGTGAAAAGTTATAAATATGAAGAACCACAGCATTTTCATCAGTATATTATGCACAACAATGCACCAGGCATGCCCTGGCCATGGCTGATACAACTAAAGATTATACAAATTTTATTTAACTACCCACTTTCAGAGAGGCAAATGGAGGCTCAAAGGGGTGGTGATGTTTCCAGGATAGAAGCCAAATCTAGACAGGGACACTTTGTGCTGTGGAGAAAGCCAGTAATCACATAGTGAAAAGCTTGGTCCATGATATACTGGATGGTATTAAATGCCAGATAATTGAACAGCTAGATAGTCATGTACATGGTTGTTTTACATTGAATGGTTATTGCCGCAGATACATGGGACACCTCTTTCTAATGCCTCCTGGATAGCCCTTAAGGTGCAAGTTTCATTCACAGATAAGCTGGTGTTATCTTCACACTAAGTAAGTGGAAAAGAGATATAATGCAGGCAACACCCTTAGGAACCATCAAAAGAATCATGGTGTGAACATCACCCCGGAACTCTGAGTCCTTTATGGACATGGGTGGAAGATTTGAAATTTTTAACATGAAAATATTCTGAGCTCTAAAATGCACAATTTCTGTTTACTGGGTTGAAAAAATACATGCAATAATTTTCTTCAGGGCATTTTGTTAGGAGAGGAGCAACGGATCTTCCTCTAGCAATACTCTATCTTAAGAGCATTGTTCCAGTGAGTCTGCAAGAAACACCCTGAGTATAGAGACTAGAATACAGAAACTTATGGATTTGAATGGCTGCTCAAGCTTCTTCAGATCAGAACTTGCAACCCTCTAAAACACATCTTTCCACATTCATTCTAAGCTAATGAGGCTTGATCTGCCTCTGTCATGAAGCAAAATGATCTGCAAAATGTCATTGTTTTACAATTTGAAAACACTGTGCAAAAAAAAGACTCGTTATAGTCACTGATTTTTTCATATTTAACATTTTTATTTTTTAAACATTTTTATTGTTGTTCATATACACTTTTCTGCCATTTCTCCCCACAACTCCCCACCACCTGAGCCCTCCCCACCTCCTTCCTCTATTTCCAACCCCTATTGTTATTGTCCATGTGTCCTATATAATTGTTCCTGTAAACCTTTCACCCTTTTCCCCCATCATCCCTGCCTTCTCCCCTCTGGTCACCATCAGCCTGTTCTCAATTTCAATGTCTTTCATTATATCTTGCTTCCTTGTTTGTTTTGATAATTAGCTTCCTGTTAAAGGTGAGTTCATATTATATATTTTTTTCATTTCCTGGCATAATTCACTGAGCATACTGCTCTCCAGCTCCATCCATGCTCTCGCAAAGGGCAGGAGCTCCTTCTTTCTTTCTGCTATATAGAATGTCATTATGTACTGTACCATAGTTTGTTTATCCATTAATTTCCTGATGGGCACTTAGCTTGCTTCCAGCCCTTGTCTACTGTAAATTTTGTTGCTATGAACTATGGGCTGCATAGATTCTTTGGGATTGGTGTTAAGGATGTTGATTGTTTTTAATTTTACAGTAAATCAAGATTTCATACCCTCCTTAGGAACATTTTAGATGTAGCAAAGGGGTAATTGGACAATTTATTTAGTAAGATAGCCCATTACAGGGAAAGAGTTTGAGCCAATAACACGGGAATAGACAAGCCATTATGTGGCCAATGTGTATCTGATAAATCCTTATAGTGTCAATGAAACAAGAGTCTATGAAGGAGCACTGAGAGAGCATGGACTACCTGACACCAGGGAGGTTTAAAACTAAAAGAATAATTATGCCTGCCTTTTGTGTCACTTCCCCATTAGGGAGTGTGTATGAGGCCACCACACACCGATGTTTCCCTTCCTCTTTTTGTTTCTCCCTTCCCCTCAAAAAACAAGGAAACAAAACCTTAAAAAAAAACAAAGAAATAAAACCTTAAAAAAAAACCCAACTCAGGACCAAGTGCATGTTTTGGCCAAACGGTGGGGTAGGTAGAAAGCCTTCACTTCCATACACATCCCAAAGTAGGACAACAACCAATACAATATCCATAAACCACCAAAGTGCCAGAATATAAAATTTCATGAAAATTCAACAACCATGGAATTAAAGAAAGAGTCAACCAGACCAACCAGACCTGAAAGAGGGACAGATGGAGAGAACACAAGGTGAGGCTTTGGACTGCATAGGGGTGGCTGGCTGCGAGAAACTGTGATGGACTATGTGTGAGGGACTGACTAATAGAAAACTGAGACTCACAGCTGGCTGTTTAGCAGGTGGGGGTTGCCATGGTAGTAGAAACTCCCAGGCTCACAGCAGGGTTCATTGGGTAGTAGGCTAGAGCTGAGCATGTGAGCTGCATTGTTCCCTCTCAGGCCCAACCCCAATAGGGAGGAGGGGCGGAGACATGCAACCTCAGTGGAGGGTAGTCACAGGAAGGCATTGGCTGCAATACCAGGGCAGGCAGAGGGGTGGCTGGTGGACTGGGTGAGCCAGTGGCTGGTGATCTGGTGGTCCCACCTTCACTTGTGGATAAACTGGGAGAAACACCTGGGGAAAAAGACAGTCCAAGCAACCAGGGGTTCCGAAGTGGGGAAATAAATCCACAAAACCCCTGACTGTAAAAACCTGTGGGTGTGGTATTGCCAGAAAAAACTCCCAGATTCACAGGAGTGTCCATTGGAGAGGACTGCAGGGTCCTAAAAAGTACACAAAACCACCCAAGAAGGAATCAGCACCAGAAGGGCCTGATTTTCTTGTGGGTAGCAGAGGAAGTGATTGACAGCACCAAAGAGTCAGGCAAGAAGCATTGGTCCCTCTCAGACCCCTCCCCATCATACAGCCCCACTATGCAGTGATGTGGGGTGTCCCACCCTGGCAAATACCTAAGGCTCAACCCCTTACTAGGTAATAGGTGTGTGGAGGAGATTATACATATATATCTCCCAAATGAAAGAGCTGATCAAAGCTCCAGAAAAAGTACAACTAAGCAGTGAAGAGATAGCCAACCTATCAGATGCACACTTTGAAATCCTTGTAATCAGAATGCTCACACAAATGGTTGAGTACAGTCACAAAATAAAAGTGTAGGCTATGCCAAGTGAAATAAAGGAAAATATCCAGGGAACCAACAGTGATGGGAAGGAAACCTAGACTCAAATAAATGATTTGGAACAAGAGGAAGAAATTAACATTCAACCTGAACACAATGAAGAAACAAGAATTCAAACAAATGAAAAGGGCCTTTGGAACCTCCAGGAGAATTTTAAACATTCCAACATCTGAATCATAGGGGTACGAGAAGGAGAAGAGGAAGAGCAAGACATTGAACATTTATCTGAAAACATAATGGAGGACTCCACCAATCTAGCAAAGGAAGTACACTTCCAGGAAGTCCAGGAAGCTCAGAGCATCCCAAGGAAGGTGGACCCAAGGAAGCACATACCAAAGCACATCATAATTACATTAACCAAGATCAAAGATAAGGAGAGAATGTTAAAAAGCATCAAGAGAAAAGGAGACAGTTACCTAAGAAGGAGTTCCCATAAAACTATCAGCTGACTTCTCAAAAGAAACCATATGGACAAGAAATATTCAAAGATATCAAAGTCAAGGAGGACCTTCAAGCTAGATTACTCTATCCAGCAAAGCTATCATTGAGAAAGGAAGATCAGATAAAGTGCCTCACAGACAAGGTCAAGTAAAAGTAATTCATCATCACCAACTTTATTATATGAAATGTTAAAGGGACTTATTGAAGAAAAAGTAGAAGATCAAAAATATCCACACTAAAATGATAAACTCACAACTAGCAACAACTAAACATAAAAAAAAAAAAAACTAAAACAAAAACAACAAACTAAGGAAACAGCTAGAACAAGAATGGATTCACAGAAATGGAGATCATGTTGTGGTTTCTCAGTAGGGGGCGGGTGGGGAGCATAATGGGGATAAAGGTATTGTGAATAAGAAGCATAAATGGTAGGTACAAATTAGACAGGGAGAGGTTAAGAATAGTAAAGGAAAAAGGGAATACAAACAACTTACATGTATGACCCATGGACTTGAACTAAGGTGAGGGAATGCTGTTGGGAGGTGGGGTACAGGGTGGAGGGGAATAAAAGGGAACAAATGGGACAACTGAAATAGCACAATCAAGAAATAGATGCAAAAATGAAAATAAAATTTCAAAGGATGCCACAGGCTTACAAATTAATGAAAATTTTAAGAAAAATTGCATATGAACACATTTAACAATCTAGACAAAATGAGAGTTTTCTCAATAACATAGAGTCTCCCGAATCTCAACCAGAAAGAAACAGGAAATGTCTATAGAACAATTCCCAGCAGTGAAAGTGAAGCCGGAATGATAACTCCTCCAAAACAAAATTCCAGGACAAGATGACTTATAGGTGAAGTCTGCCAAATATTTAAATAGTAATTAGTATATTTTCTCTTCAAAATGTTTTAAAAACCACATCATAACAGTGGAGAGAGTGTATGAGGGCATTGTCACAATGTCTTGGGTATAAAGTAGTAAGAAGATACGAGGACCTCATTTTGAGGGAATCCTTCCATAATACTTCCCTACCACTGTGCTTTCATGCCCAACCACCCATGTTCTGTCTCTATCCTGGCAATTCTTCCTTGCATGGCATATGGGCATGGACCAAGCTAATAGCCAGATGGCAATTTGACCTTATTCTCATCCTGTGTGGGCAAAAAAAAGGGAACAGGTGGATGTTTAAGAGATCACCAGAGGCTTTGATGAGAAATAATTTAACATCTTTCAGAGACATGTGATGCCTCTGGGGAAGATAGGAAGGCCAGCTAGCTCTGCAATACCTAGCACTTTATTCTCTATTCCCTCAGTGACTGCATGTCTGTAAGGTGACTGTGTAAATTGGCCCATGGTCACATCAATGTGGTTGGAAAAGGAAAACAATGGATTTTGCCAAAATATCTGATAAGGGTTTAACATCCAAAATTTATAAAGAATGTAGAAAATCAACACCAAAACACAAGCAGCCTAATTCAAAAAATAGAAAAGGAACCTGAATAGATACTTCTCCAAAGAGGGCATAAAAGGTTAATAGACTTATGAAAAGATTCTCAATGTCACTAATCATTAGAGAAATGCAAACTTAAAGCTGTTCTATCAACAGCCAAATGCCAGGTGTTTTGAAGTGTGGATTTTTTTGGCAATAAATCTTACACAGTGATTCACATAGTAAATTGTTAACACCAGTGAGAATGGTCATTATAAACAAATAAAGAAAACACAACTATTGGAGAGGCTGTGGAGAAAAGGGAACCGTACTGAACTGTTGGTGGGATTGCAGACAGTTGCAACCACAATGGAAAACATTATGGAATTTCCTTAGAAAACTAAAAATGGAACTGCCTTTTGTCCTGGCAATTCCACTGCTACGATTATATCCTAAGAACCCTGAAACACTAATCCAAAAGAACCTATGCACTCAAATGTTCATAGCAGCACACTTTACAACAGCCAAGTGCTGGAAGCAACCCAAGTGCCCATCAGTAAATTAATGGATCAAAAACTATGGTACATTTACACAATGGATTTCTACACAGCAAAAAGAGAGAAGGAGCTCCTATCCTTTGCAGGAGCATGGATATAGCTGGAGAACATTATGCTAAGTGAAATAAGCCAGGTTTTCAAAGACAAGTACCATATAATCTCACTTATAAGTGGAAGGTAATCCACAAAATGAACAAGCAAACAAAATATAACCACAGACATTGAAATTGGTACAAGTTGACAGTGACTGGGGCGGGGAGAGGGGAGGGGATAATAGGGAAAATGGCTGAAGGGTTTACAGGAACAATTATAAACCACACATGGACAATAACAAGTAGGGTGGAAACAGGGGAGGGAAGTGGGGAAGGCTGCAGTGATGGGAGGGGTGCAAGGAAAAGCAGAAAACTGTACTTAAACAACAATAAAAACAAAAAATGTTTTAAAAAATAAATAAAAATTAAAAATAAGAAATTTGGAATCTCCACAATAGGAGTATGAAAATTCAATTTAAAGTAAACCAAAAGCAATCAGTATCTTCACTGAGATCAAGAAGGTTCTCATTGTGTGTGTTGTTCCTGCACACTGTCTCCAGATTGGGAAGGAAAGGCATTCTGCAGATTTTTCCTTCCATTTTACATGTAGATGAAGGTTCAGAGCCTAAGCGAAATGTGGCTCATCCAGACTTCAGGGGGTTTGTATTTCTGGCCTGTAAGCCTTTGAGGTGCAATTTGAAATCTTGAGGCCTCTCTTTTCTTTTCTTTTTAATAATCTCTAAGTTTTTCCTTTTTATTGCACTGTATATTTTTATTTGTAATTATATTTTATTCATTTTTAAATTTTTCTTCAAGTACAGTTGTCTCCCATTCTTACTTCTATAATCAGGTTGTGGGTTTCAGACTCACTGAGACAATGCTATTAATACAAACTAGACATAAAGTGGGGTCAGTTATTTCTCAGCTAAAAAAATGCCTTGAAAACAATAATTGGTTCATTTTCCTCACCATTCAACTCAAATTATGCATTTAAAGATAAGAGGTTTTTTCATCTTGTGCACATCTGGCCCTGCAAAATATCTCTAAAGTGCTGAGTATTCCTGGGTGACCTCCAGAAGTTTATACTTCTGCTTGTTAAATGTAATGTAGCTGACATTATGTCGCTTTTTCTATCATTTATTGTGAGGAGGACAGCAGTTTTTCAGTGGATGATGCACAATGTTGTCTCTCTAAAGGTATAATGCTGAACTGCCCATAGTGTCAGCGGTACTCAACTTCACATGTAGGACATTCATTTACAAGACTACGTACCTTTTTTCCTTTCTGACATTCAACAGCACCCAAAATTATCTGGACTAGTTTTTCATTAAGTGAGGACTGGCCAACTCCATGTCGCATGGTGACACTGCCCATTTCTAGGATGTGTCTTGGGGCTAAAACCTCATGTCTCTGTGCCTCAGTTTGCTTGTGTGAAAGTTGTTACAAAATGCATTTTATATGACTTTGGATGGATATATTGGATCTGCTATGGCTGTTATTTACCTGATACTTTGTTTTGCAGAATATATTGCTGGAGCTGCCGTGCTTGTTGATCTTTATAATTTTCACTCACTCATAAAAGGCCTTCTGTCTCCATCTTCCCTTTCTGTGGCCTTCCAAAGTTGGAAAAAACACCTGGAAAGCAAACTGCCAAGGAGTTTCAGATGCCACTTATCTAGTTCGGGTTTTTGGTTTTGGTGTGGCCTGTTTAGGGACTTCTGGGGGTAGATGAAAATCCCAAAGGCCCACTCACATATGTGGTATCATTTTGGATGCTCTTTCAACTTTGTATCTTACATACCTCATTCAAGCATGCCCACCCTGAAACACTTACTATAACTCAGTTAAAAAAAAGAGCAGACATGAGAATTAATCTTCAGTTTTGGTCAAAGGATCAGGCCATCAAATGGCACATCACTTGATGTATTCTCCACATATATCACATGTTGTATTTTCTTAGCATTCTTTGTATATGCAGGCATTTTCCAAATGTGGACTTGAGTGAAAGATCACAAGACAATAGATATAGGTTAGTGATCTTTAAGTCCAGAGAAAGCACCTACCATTTTTATAATTCCTGTCCTTGGGAGGAGAGAATGGCATTTTGGTTGAGGAGGGCCTGAGAGTACCCTGGATTTGGTCCAACCCCTTTCTAAACTTGTTGCCACTTTGTCATTTTTTTTACACTTTAACTGTTAGCTTTTTTTCTAATGCCTTTGCATGATCAACTGTATCATCTTCATCCTCTGCCATATAGACAACATGTGGCTAGACCCTGTCAATTTCAGACCCACAGAGTCAGTTCTAAAAATATTGCTAAAAGCCCCTTACTAGTGCCACATAATATTCTTCTCGGCCCACGTTGTTAATCTATTTAAACTTGCTTACTGTATTATTACATGATATGAATGGCTGGGAAAATAGTTCCTGGATGGAAAATTGGAAATGCTATTAACAGTGTGGTAAATTTAAAGGAGATAAAATACCTTTCACCTTCCTCATGTGTAATGCTCAGGTAAGAAAGCATTTATTTTAAAGATTTCTTTTGAGAATTAAATGTGGTATGAGATGAATGAAGAAGAACAATCTTATTTTAAAACACTGTGTTTTAGACCATTGAAAATTAATTTTCAACTAACTGCAAAGCAGGTTTCCTTGATAGGTATTTATAGACCATTGCAGTTAAAACCGCAGGGTACACATTTTTCTCTATTTCACATGGAAAACTTTCCAAGATAGATCTCATACTAGATGAAAAAAGAGTCCTCAATAAATTTAGAAGTTTAAAGTTGTATAAACCGTATTTTGCTTTTCCTTTTAAATGATTCTATTCATTTATTTTTAGAGAGGCTGTAAGGGAAGGAAAATGAAAAGGAGAGAAACATCATTGTGTGCTTGCCTCTCATGCGTTTCCAGCTGGGGACCTGGTCTGCAACCCATGCATGTGTCCTGACAGGGGATTGACTGGTGACCCTTCATTCCCAGGCCAGTGATCCATAAACTGAGCCACACGAACCTGGGCTATATTATTCATATTTTCTGTCCACAATAGTAAGAAACTGAAAATCAAATATAGAAAAGAAAAACAAAAAATACATTTGGAAATTAATAAACATACTACTGAACACTCAACAGATCAAAAAAAATTTTTAAAGCCCTGGCTAATTGGCCTCAGGGGATTGAGAGCTTGTCTGTGAATGAAAGCGATACTGATTTTATTCCCATCAAGATACATGCTTTGGTTACAAACAATATTCCCAGTAGGGGGTGCATAATGGCTACAGCACATTAATGTTTCACTCTCCCACTTTCTTCCTTCTGCTGGTTTAACATAAATAAATAAATAAATAAATAAATAAATAAATAAATAAATAAATAAAATCTTTAAAATAATTAAATGAAAGAGAAAACACACATCTACACTCAGACAAATAAAAATTCAAATATGGTCTTAGAAAACTTGCATTTACAAGGAAGTCTTATAAGAGGAGCCCATAACAATACAGATCTAACTAAAGAGCAAAAAAAATTTCAATAAAATCTTTTGAGTTTCTAAATACATTAGGAAAAAAGTAATAAACCAAAAAGTAACTCAAAATAATAATTAAACAAAGATTAGTACCATAATAAAGTAGAGAAAAAAATGTAAAGAGTAATGAAACCAATGGCAACTTCTTTGAAACAGTAAATAACTTTGCAGAGCCTCTGATAAGACCTATCATGCATTAAAGAGAGAAAACAAAACTAAATAAAATCAGGAAAAAAGAGGAACAACAATCAAAGTTAAAAGCACAAAGAATTTTTAAAGAATACCATCAACAATTATATACAATTAATTTGGCCATGTAGTAAAATAGACAATTGTTAAGTCATACTCACTTTGAAGACTAAATCATGACAAATCACATTGTCCAAACAAACAAATTCCTAGCAATATATATGAATTAGTCATTCAAATATCCAAAAGAAAACCCCAGGCCCAGAGAGATTTACTGAACAATTCTAACAAATATTAAAACATGCTTAGTACATATCCTTCTCAACTATTCCATAAATTGATGAAGTTCACTTACAAATCAGTTTTATGAAGCCAGCATTACTGTGATACCCAAACTAATGCAAGACACTGCAATATAAAGAGACTTCCAGGTCTATATTCTTGATAAAGGTACATGCTAAACTTCTCAATAAACACACCAAACCATATTGAGTGATACATTACAATGATTGCACATCCTGATCAAGTGTGAATTATACCAGAGATGCAAGAAAGGCTCAACTTTCAGGGAAAAATTGATGTGATTCAACACATCAAAAATAACCTTATGAATATTCAAGAGATAGAGGAGAAGAAATAGAATAGTATATGCATTACTGAGAATCCAGCTACATGGATTCTGGTGCTTAGTCAACACCCATACTGCAGCAGCCATCCTTCCCTGGCAGACTATTCTCCTCCTAGCAGCAGCAGCCTGAGGGAAAACAATAGCCACAACTCCAGGAGGAATTCTGCCCTGCCCTATGGGGCTTAAGCCTAACTGCTGAGTGTAAAGTGACTAATTAACAATAAAAAAGACAACTATAGACAGCAGACACCTGGCAGTCTAAGAACAGACTGTTTAAGGACAGACAGGGTCAACATCTGACACCACTAGAGGCAGATACAGAAAGAAAAAAAACGGTGCTAAATACTGAAGGCTACTGAGACAAAATCAACTGTGGTCTTCTCAATAATTAGTGGTACTTTCTTTCCTGCATACCTTTTCAACATTCATATCTTCTTCAGCAATTTAGTTCATAATAGGTTGCTAGAATTTATACTATAGGTTAATTCTCTCTCTTTTATACTAGTCTTCATCTCTTTATACACATATTAATGCTTGTTCATTTGTCATTGACACTGAGATAATGGGGGTGAGATATTTTTGCGTAGGATGGTGTGTTCCCACAGCCAAGCAATTGATAGATTCAATGCAATCCCTCTTAAAATATCAATGACATATTTCACAGATATTGAACAAACATTTCAAAAATGTATGCAAAACCATAAATGACCTCAAATAGCTGTGGCAATTTTGAAAAAGAAGAACAATATAGGAGAGATCACAATACCTGATATTAAACTATATTACAAGGCCACTGTAATCAAAACATTCCGGCAGGGGCGTAAGTACAGGCATATGGACCAGTGGAACAGAGATAGAGCCAATAAATAAACCCAAGACTCCATGTTCAATTAATATTTGATAAAGGGGGCAGAAGCATAACATGGAGTAAAAAGAGCATCTACAACAAATGGTGTTGTGATACCTGGAAAACTACATGCAAAAAAATGAAACTCAATCACCAACTTACAATATACACAAAAATAAATTCAAGGTGGATAAAAGAGTTAAATATAAGACCTAACACCATAAAAGTCCTAGATGAAAACATAAGCCAAGAAAATCACAGATATTCCCTGCATCAATATCTTCACCAATATGCCACCTAGAGTAGGAACGTAAAGGAATGTATAGAGATATGGGATCTCATCAAAATAAATATCTTATGCAGGGCTGAAGAGAACAGCATTAAAATGAAAAAAGAACCAACTATATGGGAAAACATATTTGCCAATAATACCTTGGACATGGTTTGAGCTCCAAAATATATAAAGTGGAGTCCACTTGAGTCCACTGGAAGAAGACAGACAATCAAATTTAAAAATGGGCAAAGGGGAGACTGAAGATGGCAGCGAGGTAGGTTGGAGTGGATTCCACTTCCCCGTACACACGGGTGAAAAATCTAGCTGATCTACAGGGGAACAGAGCAAACAGCCATCAGTGCCTCAGCATAGATGAAGATAGGAGACCAAAAATTGTAGAAGACATTGAAGAACCAGATAGTAAGGAGAGTGCTTCAGGACAATAAGGTCCCTGGGACCATCATGGGGACCAGGGCAGCTGCAGCCCCAGGCCTGGCCCCCACTGGGCCTGCCACAGGGTTCTTGGTTCTTGGTAGAGAGCTGGGTCAATGGCTCCCTCCCCTGCCAAAAAAGGTTTGAGCAGCACTGGGAGAGACTTGGTTGCTTGAAGTCACAGAGAGGGGAATAGGGACTAAGTGGCAAATACACAGGGGCTGCAAGCACCCACGGAGGCTGTGGACACCAGCTGGGGAGAGTTGAGAGTTGGGCCATGATGAGTACCTGACCCGGATATTCTTCGGTCTGGTTGGGGAATTGGACTGTGTGAGAGGCCAGGCCTCTGCATGCAGTGACAGTCTTGAGCAGGAAGAACTTCTCAAAAAGAAAAAGTGAAAAAAGAGACACCCTGTGGCTGTTTGTGGAATTCCCCTGCAGCAGCCACTCCTGCCTCCTCCCCACTTAGCTGCACAGAGCTCCTGAGGTGGTGGTGGCATGGAAGGCCTTGTGCACACTCCAAAAGCCAAGGGAAGTGTTCACACCCAAACCTGTGGAACCTGCAGGACTAGAGGCTGTGGGGGAAATGGGCTGAAGGCTGACTGAGTGCTGATCAGAAAGGGAGAAAAGCAAAACCAATCACCCCTCAGCCTTCTGCAGCCTTAAAGACCAGCAAAATTAGTTTCATCAGTTTGAAGTCAGTAAGAGGCTTTTTTAAAAAGAATTCTTTATTATTTTATGTTTTCATCTTTTAACTCCTTTTCCACCTCTCTCCATCTCTCTTATTTTATTTCTACTTCCTTTCTTTCCCATTTTATCTCTTCTTTCTTCCATCCTTCTTTTCTATTTTAATTCCCACAAGTGAGACAAAAATACCCTAGAACTATAAAAAGGCCAGAGTTGGACCCAAAAAGGGGGCATCCCAACAGCTGACACAGTGAGACAAATTTCATTTTGCTACTATACACAACTTGTAGGTTATTGCACATTTGTATTATTATTTTTCTTACATCTTTTATTTTATTAGTATTGTTGTATTTCTCTTCTATATATTTAGTCTTCTTTGCTTGGCTGGTTAAATTGTATTGTTTGACTGCTTTCCCTTGTTCTCCCTTTCATAATGTATTTTTAATTTACTTTCACTCCACTTGTGTTCCATTAGCACACTAGTCTAAGTCCTATTCTTGTTATCCAGATCACATAGATTCTGTCATATGATTGTCACTCCATTATTATTGTAAATAATAGCAGTTCCATACAATTGTAAATGCTACACAGCACACCTCCCAGATCTCAGCCCACTTCACGGTTTCCTGAAATTTATTACTGTCATGGTTAACTCTATTCTCTTACACACTGCACCTATTTTCTATACTTTACTCTCACTTTACCTCATAATCTGACCTCCCCACAAGCTCACTGCTTTCTAGATTCAACTCACAATCCTTCCCTCCACAACAAGAGTCTTATTTTCTTTCCACCCTTTCTAAAAAAAATGGGTTATTGGGTGAAACATTACACTTAACAATATACATAGCCAAAGGATCTCCTATGTCTTCTCTATGGTCTGTTACTATAGCTTTCACAAAATACACTCCTGCTGTCTTAAACCATTTTGCCTTCCCCCTGCAACTGATCACAAAAAAGGGTAGGTGGAAGCTGTGAACACACGGATACCTGCTGGAAGAGGAAACACACCAACAAAGGAACCACCAAAGGAAAACAACAGAAGAACGTGAAGGAGGGAGAGGAAGCCACACTAACTCAACCCAGGATGTATCTGAAAATACAAATAAAAAGTGGAGAAATAACCCACAACAAAGAACTGAACAAGAGCAAGAGAGAATCCTCAAAACCTTGTACACATGAAAGAACCAACTTCAACACAGCCTGCCCACATCTGCACAACAAACTACAAGAGGTGGTGGAACAGAGTAATCCTCAGTTATCCAGTGGGTGGGAAGGAACCAACAAAGAAAGACCCAACAGCAATCAAAACCCAAAGACAAACACAGAGCCAACATAAATGACAGCTGAAGACCAGTGAGCTTGGGAGATCATGGAGAAGACACCACTGAAAGTCACACGTATTCTACCACAGAAGTTCACACCATAAATCCAGGGAGTCCAAACAGATCAATTTAAGAAGCAGAGGCTAACAAGAAGAGTCTCACAAACAATGAGAAGACAAAGAAACAATGCCCAAATGAAAGGAAAGGAGAAAGTCTTAGAAATGATGCTAGATGAGATAGAGGAAAGTCAACACTCAAATACTGAGTTCAAAGCAATGGTTATGAGAAAGTTCAATGAGCTCATAGAGAATTACCAAAAACTACAGGGAAACTAAAATGAACTCACTGAAAACTAAATCAACATGATAATAGGAAGTAGAAATTGTCAACAAGGGCCAAGGGGAAATGAAGAATAAAATTTCTGAACTGAAGAACACAGTGGAAGGAATCAAAAGCAGGCTACATCAGAAGATCGGAAGCAGAGGATTGGATCAGCGAGTTGGAGGACAAAGTAGAAAAACACACCCAGAAAAACCAAGAAAAGGAAAAGGGGCTCAGAAAGAATGAAGAGGGATTAAGGGAAATGCAGGATAATATGAAATGTAATAATATCTGTATAATAGGGATACCAGAAGGAGAAGAAGAAGAGCAAGGGATAGAGAACCTATTTGAAAAGTAATAATGAAAAACTTCCCTAATTTGATGAGAGAAAAAGTCACACAAATCCAGGAAATACAGAGAGTCCCAATCAAGAGGACCCCAAAAAGGCCCACTTCAATACTCATCATGATTAAAATGGCAAAATTCCAAGACAAAGAGAGGATCTTAAGGGCAGCAAGAAAAAAATAGGGGAGGAAGGAAGGTGGAGACGCAGTAGGAGGAAGCACATTCCACTTCCCCCTACACACAGGTGAAAAACCTGGCCAGTTTATGGTGGAACAGAGCAAACAGACATCAGAAACACAGCATATTTGAAAACAGGAGATCAAAAATTGCAGTGCACACTGAAAAACCAGATGTTAAGGAGAGTACTCCAGCAGCGCAGAGACCAGGGTTGGGGCTGAGATCCTGGGCCAGTGCTAGCCATAAGACTCTAGGGAGGGAGCCAGGTCAACTGCTCCCTGCCCAGCCAAGCAAGGTTTCAGCAGCATTGGGATAAACCTGGCTCCTTGAAATCTCACAGAGAGGAGTTACGATCTCATAGCCCTGGGAGGACTGCATGTTGGCACTTGCATGTCTGTCTGCACCCACGGGCCACTGGGGATAGCTGGGCGGGGATCCATCAGCGCCAGTGCAACACCAGGGACATGCGTGGCGACCAATCGGCACCTGCACAACAGTCAACGCACTTGTGTGGACAACTGGGAGATCTTAGGCACCTGCCTGTGACCTGCGGGGGGGTCAATTCATGCCCACACAACAATCAGTGCCTGTGCATGGAAGGCTGGGAGATTATAAGCATCTGAGCACAAACGCAGTACGCGCACGCCACCTCAGAAGATAGCCTGAGGCCCTGTGTGGAGAGTCTCTGGGCTAGCTCTGAGGACAGTAGCCCAAAGATAACTGAGTACTGAACAAGGAAAAAAAAGCGATACACTCACCCCTCGGCCACAGCAGCCAGCAAGACCAGAAAAACTGGCTTGGCAAGATTAATAACAGCAAGAGTTTTTTTATTTTGGGGGGGGTGTTAAAATTATTTTCTCATTATATTTATCTTTTTTACCCCTCAACTCCTTTTGGTTCTCGTTACTTCTTTCTTGTTTTATTGCTTCTTCCTTTCTTTCCAATCTTATCGCTTCTTCCTTTCTCTTTGTTTTCTTTTCCTTTTCTTCCTGCTTTTCATTCTATGCTTTTCATTTTTTCTTCTTTTCTTTGTTTTCTTCCTCTTTTCTCTATTTAAATACCAACGAGTGAGACAAAAACAAAACAAAACAAAAAAACCCTGGAACTGCGAATAAAACAGAGTTGGTCCCAAAGAGAGGGCATTTCAACAGCAGAGATAGTGGAAGTGTGCACCCAGGATACCCAAAGGAGACAGCACCACTGAATCTACAAGTATTCTACCACAGAAGCTCACACCATGAGTCCAGGGAACCAGAACAAATCAATTTAAGAAGCTGAGTCTAACAAGAAGAGCCTCACAAACAATGAGAAGACAAAGAAACAATCCTCAAGTGAAAGAAAAGGAGGAAGCCCCAGAAAGAATGCTAAACGAAATGGAAGAAACTCAACTATCAGATTCTGAGTTCAAAGCAATGCTGGTCAGGAAGCTCCAAGAGCTCTCAATGAGCTACCAGAATCTACAGGGAAGCTATGATAAACTCACTGAAAACAATATCAACATGAAAAAGGAAATAGAAACTATCAACAGGGGCCAAGAGGAAATGAAGAATACAATTTCTGAACTGAAGAACATAGTAGAAGGAATTAAAGCAGCATTAGTGAAGCTGAAGATCGGATCAGCGAGTTGGAGGACAAAGTAGAAAGAACATCCAGAAAGAGCAAGACAGGAAAAGACGATCAGAAAGAATGAGGAAGGAATAAGAGAAATGCAAGAAAATATGAAACATGATAATATCGGCATCATAGGGATTCCAAAAGGAGAAGTAGAGCAAGGGATAGAAAACATTTTGGAAAAAGTAATGATGGAAAACTTCCCTAATTTGATGAGAGAAAAAGTCACACAAATCCAGAAAACACAGAGAGTCCCAATCAAGAGGAACCCAAAGAGGCCCACTTCAAGACACATCATGATTAAAATGGCAAAATTCCAAGACAAAGAGAGAATCTTAAAGGCAGCAAAGGAGAAACAGGAAGTAACATACAAGGGAGCCCCGATAAGGTTAGCAGCTGACTTCTCAATGGAAACACTTCAAGCCAGGAGAAAATGGCAAGAAATATTCCAAGTAATGAGAACCAAAGGCCTGTAACCAAGACTACTTTACCCAGCGGGGCTTTCAATCAAGATAGAAGGCCAAATAAGGAGCTCCCCAGACAAAACAAGTCTAAAGGATTACTCCTCTACCAAACCAGTTTTGCAAGAGACTCTAAAGGAGCTGCTTTAAGCAAAGGAAGAGAGAGAGAGAGAGAGAGAGAGAGAGAGAGAGAGAGAGAGAGAGAGGAACACAGGCACAAAGTGCCAATGAATAAGTTCCTATCAATAATAACCTTAAACAAAAATGGATAGAATGCTCCACTCAAAAGATATAGAATAGCTGAATGGAAAAGAAAGCATAACCCACACATTTGCTGCCTACAAGAGACCCACCTCAGGACAAAAGACCTACACAGACTCAAAGGGAATGGCTGGAAACAAATTTTCCAAGCAAATGGACAGGGAAAAAAAGCCGGGGTAGCAATACTAATATCAGACAAAATAGACTTCAAAAGAAGGGCCATAAAGGGAGACAAAGAAGGTGACTTCATAATTCTGAAGGGAAGAATCCATCAAGAAGACATAAACATTGTAAATATATATGCACCCAATATAGGAGCACCCAAATACATCAAGAAAATCTTAGGGGACTTCAAGAAAGATATTGACAGCAACACAATTATACTAGGGGACTTTAACACTCCACTGTCAAAAATGGACAGATCTCCCAAACAAAATATCAACAAAGATATTGTGGCATTGAACAATACTCTAGATGAAATGGACTTAACTGATATATAGAGAGAGCCCTTCATCCCAAAGAAATTAAACACGCATTCTTTTCAAATGCACATGGAACATTCTCAAAGATAGACCACATGATAGGACACAAAACTAGCCTCAACAAATTCAAGAAAATTGAAATCATACCAAGCATCTTCTCCAACCACAAGGGATGGAAACTAGAAACCAACCCTAAGGGGAAAAACCCAAAACACTCAAAATCATGGAGATTGAATAGCATGCTGCTAAACAATGAGTGGTCAAGAATGAAATTAGGGAGGAAATCAAAAAGTTTCTGGAAACAAATGAAAATGAACT
>PVKU01014443.1:0-23078 GCA_004027475.1 Anoura caudifer | reverse complement strand
CCAAGTCTGAAGGATAAGCCACATCAGGTAGCATGAACATAAAATAATCTTTTGAAGTTAGTTCAGGATACAGTATGATTGTAAAAAAAGTATTTTTAAAAATGTCCCCAGCATTTTAAATCATGAATATACAATCTAAGACTATGAAGAGCCTTCTTTGCCCTGGCTGGTATGGCTGAGTGTATTGAGCATGGGTCTGTGAACTAAAAGGTCACCAGTTCGATTCCCAGTCAGGGCATGTGTCAGGGTTGTGGGCCAGGTCCCCAGTTGGGGACATGTGAAGGGCAACCCATGGATGTTTCTCTCATACATTGATGTTCCTCTCCCTTTCTCTCTTCTTTCCTTCCCTTCTCTAAAATAAATAAAAATTAAAAAATATATATATTAAAAAAACATTCTTCATGTAAATTCCTTTTAAGGTTTTTATCCTCTGAATTTTCTTGTGTTCCACATATTGATATAGGACCAGCCTGTTTCACATGTCTTCCCTTCCTACCAGTATGGATGGATATGATTTCTTTAATTCTGTAGTTGTCAGACTTCCATTGAACTCAGTTCCTGACAGTTCTAAGTGATAATTGTTCTATAATTTAGTTGTAATTTTGATGTGGTTGTGCAAGGAAGCGAGCCATGTTTACATATGCTGCCACCTTGCAAAATTTAAATTTTTGTGAAGTCCAATTTACCTTTTTTCCCTTTTGTTGCTTGCGCTTTTGTGTTATATCTAAAAAATCATTTCCAAATTCAAAGTCATGACGTCTAACAGTTTTAACTTTTAGTTTTTACATTGATATCTTTCATGCACTTTGAATGCATCATTGTATATGGTATGAAGTAGGAGTCCAGCTTCTTTTGCATGTGACTATTCATTTTTTCCAGCACCATTTGTTGAAGAGATCATATTCTTTCTCCATTAAAAGATCTTGGCAGCCTTGTGGAAGTAAATGGACCAAAAATGTGAGAGTTTATTTCTGGTCTCTCAGTTCTGTTCTACTGATTTGTATACTTATCCTTATGCTTGTAACACTCGGCTTTTCTATTTTTTCTCTTTTTAATTGAATTTATTGGAATGACATTTATTAATAAAATTATGTAGTTTTCTGGTATACAATTCTGCCATACATCACGTGTATATTCATCTTGATTACTATAGCTCTGGGGTAAGTTTTGAAATTAGGAAGTATGAATGTGCCTAGTTTGTTTTTTTTATAAATTCTTTTTGGCCATTTAATAATTTTAAACTTCCACTTAAATTTTAGGAACAGCTTTTCAATTTGTACAAAGAAGCCAGCTGGGACTTTATAGGGATTGCATGAATCCGTAGATCGCTTTGAGAAGTATTCCCATCTTAACAACATTAAGTCTTTCAGTCTGTGAACATTTGATGTCTTTCCATTTATTTAGATCTTCTTTAATTTGTTTTTTAATATTTTTATTTTTTTAAATTACAAGTTATATTTAATATTTTTATTTTGTATTGGTTTGAGGTATAAGGATAACGGTTTGGGAGTCATATACCTAACAAAGCCACCTCACTGCCCCCCCAGCCCCCCACCAATATTCAGGTACCCACTTGGCACCTACATGGTTCTTAACAATACTATTGACCATATTCCTGATGCTGTACTTTACATCCTTGGGACTGTTTTGTGACTATCAGTTTGTACTTCTTAATCCCTTCACCTTTCTCACCAATCCCCCCTACATTCTCCCCTGTGGTAACCATCTGTTCTGTGTATCTATGAATCTGTTACTATATTTGTGTTTGTTTTCCTTTTTTGATTCTACATTTAAGTGAAATCATATGGTATTTGTGTTGTTCTGTCTGACTTATTTCAGTTAGCATAACACTCTCTAGGTCCATCCATGCTCTATCAAATGGTAAGATTTCTTTTTTTTTATGCTTCAGTCATATTCTATTGTATAGATTCCATTGTCTGTTTATTGATGGGCACTTGGGTTGTTTCCATAGCTTTGCTCTTGTAAATGACACTATAATGAACATAGGGGTGCATATATTCTTCAGAATTAGTGTTCTGAGTTTTTTCAGGTAAATACCCAGAAGTGGAAGTGCTGGGTTGTAAGGCACGTTCTAGTGTAAATTTTTTGAGGGCCCTCCGTACTGTCTTTCATCGCACCTGGACAAATCTTCATTTCTCTCAGCAGATGAGGGTTCGCTTTTCTCTGCGCGCTGTCCAACTCTTGTTGCTTGTAGATTTTTTAAAGTTTTTAATGTTTATTTTTATTTTTTAAATCTTTTTTTCAATTACAGTTTACATTCAATATTATTTTGTATTAGTTTCAGGGGTACAGCATAGTGGTTAGACAATCACATATTTTACAAAGTGTTCCCCCTGATATTTCCAGTTACCCAGCAGATACTGTACAGTTACCACAATGTTATTAACTGCATTTCCTTTGCTGGACTTTATGTCCCTATGACTCTCTTGTATCCACTAGTCTGTACTTCTTAATCCTTTCAGCTTTTTCACCCAGTTCTGTAACCCCAACTCAGTCAACCATGAATCTGTTCTCTGTATCCATGAGTCTGTTTCTGTTTTGTTTGTTTATATTTTCATTAGAGCTCACATATAAGTGAAATAATATGGTATTTGTTTTTCTCTGACTTAATTTACTTAGCATACTACCCTCTAGGTCCATCCATGCTTTTGCAAATGGTAAGATTTCATTCTTTATTATGGTCGAATAATATTCCACTGTATATATGTACCACTGCCTTTTTATCACTCATCTGTTGATGAGCACTTTGGTTGTTTCCACAGCTCAGCTGTTGTAAATAATGCTTTGATGAACCTAGGGGTGCATATATTCTTTTGATTTAATGTTTTGGGTTTCTTTGGATAAATACTAAGAAGTAGAATCACTGGGTCATAAAGCAGCAGTAATTTAAAATTTTTGAGGACCCTCTGTACTGCTTTCCACAGCGGCTGCACCAGTCTGCATTCCCACCAACAGTGAAGGAAGGTTCCCTTTTCTCCACGTCCTCGACAACACTTGTGAATTTATTGGTGATAGCTGTTCTGACACGTATGAGGTGATACCTCATTGTAGTTTTAATTCACATTTCTCTGATGATTAGTGATGTTGAGCATCTTTTCAGATGTCTATTTGCTGTCTGCATGTCCTCTTTGGAGAAATGTCTGTTCAGGTTCCCTGCTTATTTTTTAATTAGATTGGTTGTATTACGAATTTTTGGTATTAACCCCTTATCAGATGTATCATTGGAAAATATCTTTTCTTTTTCAGTAGGTCATCTTTTTGTTTTGTTGATATGGTTACCTTTGCTGTTCAAAATCTTTGAAATTTGATGTAGTCCAATTTTTTAATTTTTTCTTTTGTTTCCTCTGCCAGAGGATTTATATAAGAAAAAATACTGCTTATAGAAATGTCAGACTTCTGGTCAAGATGGAGGCATTGATAGACATGCTTTGCTACCTTGCACAACCATAAGAAAGGTCATAGCTAACCTCAAAACAAAAAATGTCCAGAACTGCCAGAAAATTGGCAGATAACTTTGCTGAAATTGTTGATTCTAACAGGTTTTATTTTTTAATGGAATCATTAGGATTTTCTATAATAAGATCATATCATCTGCAAACAGATGTTTTTACTTCTTTCTAATTTGAATGCCTTTTACAATTACTTCTTTTTCTGCCTAACTTCTTTGGCTAGAACTTACCATGCTGTGTTGAAGAGAAGTGATGAAAGTAGGCATTCTTTTCTTGTTCTTACCTTAGTGCAAATGCTTTCAGTCTTTCACCATTGAGTTTGATGTTCACTGTAGGTTTTTCATATATGACATTCATTATGTTGAGGTAGTTGTATTTCTAGTTCGTTGAGTGTTTTTGTAATGAAAGAGTGTTGAATTTTGTAATGCTTTTTCTGCATCACTTGAGATGATCATGTAGTTTTTTCCCCATCCTTTTATGAATGTGGTGTGTTACATTGCTCAATTTTCACATGTTAAACCATCCTTACATTCCAGGAATAAATCCTACTTGATCATGGTACATAATCCTTTTAGTATGCTGCTGAATTCGATTTGCTAGTATTTTTGTTGAGAATTTTTGCATCCATATTCATGAGGAATATTGTTCAGTATTTTTCTTGTGATGTCTTTATCAGGCTTTGGTGTCACAGTAATACTAGCTCGTAAAATAAGTTTAAAAGTGTTCCCTTCTACATCTTCTTTTCTTTTTTGGAAAAGTTTGGTGTTTTTAAATGTTTGGTAGAATTCACTAGTGAAGCCATTGGTTCTTGGGCTTTTCTTTGTTCACAGATTTTAAGAATCATTGTTTTAAAAGTCTTGATTTTAAAAGTCTTAGTATTAAAACAATACAGCAAGCATTATTACTGTGTTTCAAAAGAATACCCATATTCTACTGCCCTAATCTATTTGGTTATATTTTTGTTGAGAATGTATCTATATATATGTTTTAATCAAGTTATAATATGTGTAAATTCTTTTCATGTTGTTTTTTATTTGTTATTTAACATGTTTTCCCCACTATTAATGTATAGTCCTACCTATTTCCCTATTGCCTTTGCATCCTAGAGAATTATGCCATATCATGCAACATTATATCAGAAAGACATCCTGTAGGTCTGAGCAGTGTTTTGTTTGTTTTATTTATTGATTGGTGCCAGTGAGATAGTCAGTGGCTTCCTGAATACTGTATACTATGTGACTTTGTGGGTGAGGCTGTAATTTGCATTCAGAATTAAACTAATTAATCGCATCACCTCCTATGGAAAGTGTGAAGAGTTTCTTTTGTAGTCATATTCAGTATATGTGCTATACATACATATACATTCACATATACATATATGACTATGATACATACATATAAAAATCTGTTCAGGACTTTGTGATAAATGGTCTGCTCTTCAATGGCAATGGAACTATAGCGAATTTTAGTTTTTAAATAGGCCTAGGGGAAGAAAAGAAACAATTGTGTTTCTGAAAATAAAAGTGTTTAAATTTTATTTTCACAAAATAGTAATGTGTCAACCTTATTATTTAGTAGGTAGATAAGTGAATTTGGTAGGAAAACCTATTGTATAATACATATTCTCACTTTCTGCCTTTTTGCAGAGCTGCTGACAATAACAAGCCAACTGGAATCATTTTAAATTTTACTTACACTTTTCAAAACTTCTTCATATTTTGTAGACACACTAATAGTAATTCACAAACAGATGTCTCTGTTAATTTTATATTTGCTGATTTTTAGATTTGTGTAATGTTTACAAAGTTGAAAAAGGAAATCAAGTTTATTTAACAATATAATTGACTTATAGGCAGGAAGAGTAGACACCCTAATAGTTAAGTTAATTTATAATTTTGAAATAAGATGTATATTATTTCCAAATCTAATTTAATCCACAGTAAGTTAAATACCTTTAATAAAATATTTTTAAATTTTAAAACTGTTGTTTTTTTTAACAGATTTCTATAATCCAGGAACTTGTTACTAATTATGAAGCCTCTCTTAAAACATGTGACTTTTTTAGCCCTTATGGTAAGTTTAAATTAGTTTCTGTTGGAATTTAGTTACTCATTTCTGTCCATTTTTAATCACAGTAAGACTATATTGTTATGTAAATGCTACATGATAGTATTTACTGAATAGTTTTTGAGTTCGTGAAGAATTTTTGAAATGCGAAAGGTGCATTTCAACTTTATTTAATTTAAATTATCCATAATATTGTGAGGTGGGAGTTAACCGTATTTTAACACAAGTAAATCGACTAGAGAGATTGAGTGGCTTGCCAAAGATGACGCAGTTAGTTTACATTGAAATGTATTTTTACTGAATCCCTACTTTTCTTTCTACTTTTTAAAAAATTTTATATCCTGTAAAATTTGTTTGTTTCTCTGTTTGTAGGGGCTCAGTTTATTTGAGTTTGGATATGTAACTCAAGGCAACTGTAGAAAACACTGTAGATTGCTTTCATTCATGCAGATGCTAACTTTAGTCTGTTTTCTTCATGTGTCTTTTACATGTCATTGCTCTTTTAACTTTGTTAGTTTGAAACAAATTCCATGTAAGAGAACAGACATAGAAGTAAGTAGAATAATGAACACTGTGTCTCCATCACCCAGCTTCTGTTACAACATTTTCCTAGACTTATTTGAAGTATCTTCTGTCTAATTTTTTTCTGGAGTATTTTTAAAGCAGACATACTCTTTTACCTGACAGTACCTTAGTATACATCTCTATTTAAAACACTTGAGCAGATGATGTAACCACAGTGCTATCTTATACAAAATTAATTCTCATACCATAATATCTAACACCCAGTATACATGCAGATTTCCCTGATTATCTTAAATTGTCTTTGTATAATTTGTTTATTTGAGTTTGGATCCAACTTGATTTTTATGTCTCTGATATTTTTTTAATCTTGAGTAGTGTCCTCCCCTCCCTTTTAAAAAATGTTATTTGTTGAAAGGTTATTTGTCTTGTGGAATGTCCCATATTCTGCATTTGTCTAATTTGCTTTCTCATGGAATCATTTAATATATTTCTTCTAAACTCAGTAAGATTTACGGGCTTGCTTAGATTCAGGTTCCATGTGAATACCTGATAACGTTATGTACGGTACTTCCCATTATATCACAACTGGAGGCAAAAGACATTCTCTTTGTCTCTCTTTTTACGTTGTTTAGGTTGGTCAGGGTGCAGATATTGTTAGCCATCTGCCCATTAAAGAATTCCTCATTGGCCGCTCACCTAATGATTTTAGCAGTCAATGCAAATCGTTGCCCCAATCCCTTATTTCATTCAAGTCATCATTTCATCTGTATTTGTTAGTTAGTTAGACATCATTTCATCTGTATTTATTAGTAAAAAAGTTGCCCTCATCAACTATTTGGTTTCCCTGAACTATACTTCATGGAAGAGGAGCAAGATAAACTCTTTGCCTTTATTCATTAGTTGTGTTTTAATTTATACTAATTTGTCTGCATGTTGTCATTTTATTTGGTCACCTAGTCTAGGAGACCTGTGTTTTTCTGATGTAGTGTGGGTAAATTCTCTTTCACTCTCTTTTCCTCATTTTGTACCTGTATGTCTCCCCTTCTGAAATCTAATTTGAGAGCTTGGCATTTCTTTATTCTTTGTAGCTTGAGGGTACAGGATGGGGAACAGCATAGAGCTTAGCTGATAGTATGTGACTGCTTTTGACACATAGGGTTACTTCTTTCTACCTTATTAGGAATGTATCTTCTTCATATCCTTCACCTTTCCCTGATTTAGTGTTGAGACCTAGACAATGCTAAGCCTTGGCAGTTCTTGCCTTTGTGGAAATCTTGTGGTGGTAGTGAGCCACATCTTTTTTCCAGGATCTTTTCTTGGGTCTGCAATTGTTAATTTCATTATGCTTTGGGGGGAGAGAGTGTATGTGATGTCTTTTACTTTGCCTTTTTCCTTATAATAATTTTATATTTGTTTGATTGCAGAGAATGGGGAGAAGGAACCCCCAACAACACTGCTCTGGGTTCAGTATTTCCTGGCACAGCACTTTGATAAACTTGGGCAATATTCTTTGGCTTTGGATTATATTAATGCTGCTATTGCTAGTACTCCAACTCTAATAGAATTATTCTATATGAAAGCAAAAATTTACAAGGTAAAATCCTGGATATATTTTTTGAATAATTGAAGAGTTTAGCTATTTAAGAACCCTTGGAATTATTTCTGTGCAGAAATAACTTTTATGGTACTTTGATAATCTCTTTCTAATACTCTAAAAATCTTAAAGAGTTATAGGTTGCATAGTTTTGAACTCAGCATTAAGCATTTGATTCAACTCTTAGTAAAGGTGAATTTTAATTTAAAGATTTCTAGATAAGTTTTACAGAACTGGTACCAAATTTCTAATTTGTCTTTATAAACTGTTGCTATTTGTAGTGCTCCCATATTATCTTAACTATAAACTATAATTTCTTTAATACTTTCATCTCTTAAAGCATATAGGTAATCTCAAAGAAGCTGCAAAGTGGATGGATGAAGCACAGTCTTTAGACACGGCTGATAGGTTCATCAATTCCAAATGTGCAAAATACATGCTTCGAGCAAATATGATAAAAGAAGCAGAGGAAATGTGCTCCAAGTTCACAAGGGTAGGAAATACCATTAAACTTCCATTATGTGATGATTTGTGAAGTTTGCCACTGAAGTTTTTAAGAATTCATTTTTGTTATTTTTTAAATCCCATTTAGCTCATATCCTAAGCATGGGTTCTTACTGAGGTTTCGGTGTGTGTGTACATGTGCTTCTGGGATGGGGGCGTGGGGGGTTGGTTAAAAAGCAACAGTAGGAGCTGTTATACAGCTCCTTTATACAGAAATAAGCAATATGCCTTCAGTGAATGTGTGTAATACTCAGTTTACAATTCTTTTGTCTTGCTAGGAATTTGTGACTGCTGTTTAATTCCTCTTTTACAGTCAGTGTTACTTCAGAATTGTTCATAAAGTTCTTTCTATGTAAAATTAAGGTTCGTGGACTACTGGTCTCTATGCCAGTTGAGAATTCAAGTTCACTGAAATGGTTGGACTAAATTTTGTTCCTTTCCTTTCTATCCTTCACAATCCTTTTATATCCTTTCAACATAAACTTCCTGTTTTATAAAAATAATATTTTACATGTTTATGAGTAAAAGTATAAGTAGACTATGGAACAGAATAGGAAGTCCAGAAACACATTCATATATATTTGAAAACTTGGTATATCACCAGAGTGCATTAAAAATCAGAGATGAAAAAATATTGCTGGGACAATTAGTTATTTGTGTTGAAAAGAATAAAATGACATTTTTATCTTGTGCTGCAAACAAATCAATTCCAGATGGATTGAAGAGCTAAGTATGGAAAGCACAGTTTTTAGACTTTTGGAAGAAGGTATAGAAGTTTATCTTTAGGGCCTGAGGTAGGAAACATTTCTTAGGACACCACAAGTGTTAAGTATGAGAGTAAATTGAAACACTTGACTGTATTAAAAATCAAGATAATGTATAACAACATAACCATAGTGAAGTGAGAAGATAAACCACAGAATAAATTGGAGAAGATATTTCTAATCCATATAATGAGAAAAGAATTTATAATGAACTCCATAGAATTCACTGGTATAGTTATATAGCACATATTGAATGTAGCATTGTGGCATCATGAGGAAACCATTGCTGCAAGTTTGATTTCCAAATTTTAATTAAGATTCTTTGAAATAAATGTATGTCCAAGTGCACATTACATGTGAAGTGGAGGGGTTTAGTGCTGATGTTTACAGGTGAGGTATTTAGGATGAACGTAAGTTACCACTCTGCTCTGTGATGCTAATAATGCATCGCTACTACAGCACCACTGCACCACCTTCCTTAAATGTTAACTAGATTCTGGCTGTGTCTGATTTTTAATGGAAACCCCTTGTAATTTAGAAGCTTGAACTTTTATTATGAAAATTTAACTACTTGTAAGGATCATGTCATAGAAACATAAATACACAAAACTCAATAAAAATAAGACAAGTATGGGCAAAGGATATGAATAGTTCACAGAAGTGGTAAATGGAATGGCCAATAAAGATGTCTTCAATGGTAATCAGGGAAATTATAAGATACCATTTTGTACACATTAAATTTAAAAAGTTTAAGTCTGACATTACTAGGTATTGACAAAAATATGTTTTATATATTCTTTATATATGTTATATATATGTATATGATGTCACTTAATCTTTACAATCTTATGATATTGTTACCCTCATATTACAGTTAAAGAAATATTTAGAGAGGTCAAATACTGTGGCATCTGGAGATTATCCACTTAGTCATTTATTTGGAGCCAGGATTCTAGACTAGGTGTCTCTGCTTCTAAAACCTAGGTTTTAGGATTGTGTTGTAGGAACAGAAACTGCAATGACTAGTGTTTCTAAAGCTCAGAAGCCATAGGATCAACAGTAGATGCAAAGGGGCAGTTGAAATGTTAGCAAGAATGATGAGTATTAGGAGGAAAAAAACCCAGGAAGATAGTAATACAGCTTATGTTCATGTGGCACTTTTTTTATGTGTGTTTGTCTGAAATTTTACAGCAGTACAATTGGGATTCTGAAGAGGTTACTTGAATCATCTTTGGTCACATAGTAAATATTGCTCAGACTTTCCAGTGCCCTTCCCACTGAGTCACAATTTTGAAGGTTAGAAGAAAGTACAAGTGTGATATAAAAACTGATGTTTGTAGAGAAAAGTACCTACCACCTGGAAGGCCAAGGTAGAGATTAGAACTAAAGTACAATTAAAAATGAATACATAACTTTTAAAATTAGATGATAACTTCGATCACACACGTACACACCCTAAACCAGAGACAACCGTCTGAAAAAGCACAGGGAAATGAAAGAAGGGGAACATTGGGCTGTTGGAGAGTAGTCACTAAAATCCAGTTTGCTCATCATAATCGCTCTCAGTCATCCATTCTTGACAAGTTGCCATGCTGTATGGAGAGCTCATACTCGGTTTATCCAGAGTGGTGGTTCCTTGGCCGGATTTGTCCATAACATGTGGTAAATAAGCATAATGAGCCAGAGCAGGAAAACTGCTAATGACCCTGAGTAACCAGTTTGTATCTGCTTGTACATTGAGTGAAGAGCTCATATTTCACAGTTTGAAGATTCCCTCTTGAAGATTTTTCACAGTTTTAAATTCCTGTATGAGGGTGTTGATGCAAGTTGTATAGTTCTAGTTGGTAACGGTTTTGAAATGAAATACCTAGATTTCTTATAAACATAGGTAGTCATCAAAAAATGTAAAATATATGAAACCATAAAGAACAATAAAATACACTCATACTTTCACCTAACCAGTTTTTATCCTTTTAATGAGAATTCTGAAAATTGAACTGATAACACAAAATGGATGTGACAAAGAACTAAAGATTAAAATTACATATGTAAATACATCATTGCCATCTCTCTGGGGTCACATAAAATATATTTGAAATATCCTTAAAAATGTGGCAACGCTCCAGTGCCCCTGCTCTGAAACTTGGTGCTTTATGACTTACATTGTTTTCAGAATTCACATTGAGCCTGAATTAACAAATATTTTAAACAAATTCCATTATTTGGTTTTGTTAGCTTCAAGAGAAAGAGTTGGCATAGAATAGGAAATGCCACTAGAAGCAGACACATGGGCACAAAAAAGTGACAACTGGTAGCCTGAGCCTAACGTGCAGGGAGGGGACTGTGAAACTGAGAAGCAGGCTTGGGCCCTTGTACTGACAGATTTGACAATAATGGGTGTACATAGCCCTGTGTCAGCAAAGAAAGGTTAAGTAGCTTTTACTTAATAAGCAGAAGATAGGCAGTACTTCATAGGGTTGCTATCTAAAATAGTTTAAATTCAGGGGTGTCAAACTCATTTTCATCAGGGGCCACATCAGCCTTGCAGTTGCCTTCAAAGGGCTGAATGTAACTTTAGGGCTGTATAACTGTAACTACTCCTTAACTAGGGGCAAGGAGCTTGGCGCTGAGCAAGGTGCCAGGCCAGATAAAACAAGGTGGAGGGCCGGATTTGGCCTTTGGGCCTTGTGTTTGCCACCTGTGGTTTAAATAGAAGCTTTTGTTGCTTAAAAACTTAGCTTTAGTAATCTGGAGTTTTTTATATAGGATGTTGAATACCCCAACAAAGCTGGATAAATAAGACATACAATTTTAAATCAATAGGAGCTTTTTGGTAGTATTTGGTATATTTGTTAATTACTGTTGTCAAAATATTTGTAGCTATGGCTGTAAAAGAGAAAATGAGGTTTTTAGGATCTCTCTTATCATTTGCTTTTTATATTAATGAATGCTTCTATTTCAGGAAGGAACATCTGCCATGGAAAATCTAAATGAAATGCAGTGCATGTGGTTTCAAACAGAGTGCATTTCTGCTTATCAGCGTTTGGGGAGGTATGGGGATGCCTTAAAAAAGTGCCACGAAGTAGAAAGGGTAAGTTGATAGAATTTTGACTTTATTTTTCTCTGGTAAGGAAATGAAAAAAGCAGGTATTTTTCTACATGGTAACATCTGCCTCTTTTATTTACTTTGGAAACTTCATTGTGAAAAATTCTTTCAAACATTCAGAGGTTGTGAATAAATGGTTGCTTTTGTTTGATCCTCAGATGGTTGTGATTTCAACATGTCTTCCATGTCTTTATCTGAAAGAACAAGTAAGAGATAAATTTAGTAAGCCTTATTGCTGTTAGTAACATATATTCAAAATATCTGTTCCCTAATTGGGCCATTATTTGATTTTCATCACTAGCCAAGAAGGATACACAAGCAGATGGCCACCTCTTTCCCCTTTGTGTCAGGATCTGCTCAGTAGTCGGCCTCTCTCCAGTTTGTCTTCCCAGGATATTTGTTCTCACTTCAGCACTTTGGACAGCAGTCTGTGACTGGTTTGCAGTCGTATTTTATTACTTGCTTTTAGGATTATGTGTGTGATTTGCCTTAGTGAGGGGCCTTTTCTTTTCCTTTGTGTGAATTTTTGTTTTCCTGTTCTTTGTCATCTCTGAAGCACTCTCCTTCCAATGGACAACAGGAGGAAAAGAACCACAAATGCACCCCTGAGGCAGTCCTCAGCAGCCCTCAGTTGGGGTCAATCGGCACCACTGTTCCCATGCTGACGCAGTATAAAGCCACAGGCATCGTAGTCAGGTGAGCCTGATGTCTGCTCTCTGGCAGTCACTTTGGCCTTTTCCCATGTGAAACTTCTGAGATTACCCAAAAGAAAGGCTAAACCTTAGGGGGTGGCTTTTGATGGGAACTGGAACTAGGATTATATATGAGCCCTTTTACAAATAACATAGTTTTTGCTTTGTTTTGTTTTGTTTTTATTCTTAGCTTGGGCTTCATGGCTATCTCTGGGAAAAATTCTCATCTTGAAAATATAAAAAGCCCTTGGATAATAAGTGAAGTATTCAGGAATTGTAGTATAAGTCAGGCTGTGATAAAACCAGAGATCGTTAACTTGATGACTATCACTTTAAAACATTCTATTTGTTATTAGGAAAGATACATTTTTATTAACCAGGACATTCTTGGTGAATTGACAGATTGTTTACTTATGGATCAGTAATTCCAGCAGGACCATAACTGGAAATTTATCAGATTTTTCTGTGTATCCTTAGGATCTTTATAATTGTGAACTTCTCCAACTTCAATTCCATTTCTCATAATATTAATAACTATATTACTGATTTCTTTTTTACATTTTTGATGGTTGTTAGGCTATGATTAATAGCTATTCAGTTACTAAATTTTATTTAGATTATACTTTTCCTTAAATTTTTAATGATTTTGGCTGAGTAACATGAAGTAAAATTCTGTAATGTTAGGTAAAATACAGTTGACCTTTGAACAATGAGGGGGTTGAGGCTCTAATTACTGTGCAGTTGAAAATCCTTGTGTAACTATAATCTGTCCTTTGCATTTGTGGATTTCCAATCAGGGATCAAAAATAGAAAAATAGAAAACTGCACTTTGAACAGTGCAGGTTTGAACTGCACAGGTCCATTTTTATACACAGATTTTTAAAAATTATAAAAACAACCCTGATCTGTATGGCTCTTGGGTGTCATACCACAAAGCAAAAGGTCACCAGTCCGATTCTGGGTCCCGGAGCATGCCTGGGTTGCAGGTTCAGTCCCCAGTCAGGGAGCATGCAAGAGGCAACCAATGGCTATTTCTTTCCCTCTTTTTCTCCTTCCCTTCTAGTCTCTAAAAATAAATAAATCAAATCTTAAAAAATTATAAAAACCCATGTTCAAGAGTCAACTGTACTTTTAGTTCCAAAAACATGATTTGACTAGCACATGTTACCCTCTGGTCATTTTACATGCTCATTGTTAGATTCTTTACTATCTTTATTTAGGGTTTGCTGTTGGTGCTTAAGAATAGAAAAAAACTAGAAACAGATAAAACAAGAGCATATTACTTATAAATTAGTAAAAAAATAGTAGATTCATACCAAAAGTAATACTTGTCTAATGGTTATATGTTGAAATGTGAGTGCTTAGTACAAATAGGATGATTAAATATTTTCTGACTGATTAATGCTGCTAAAATTAACTTCCAGTAAAATGTAATCTAAAAAAAAAATTCTTTATAATGTAATTGTAAGGACTTAGGAGTAAGTACTGAATTAAAGGTTTATTATGATAGGTATCTGCATGAGTTACTTTGTACCTAAGTTTAAGATACTGTAGTAAAGAAATGAGCACTTAAAAAAACTTTTCAGTTTTCTTTATAAATAGAAGGTCATTGAATAGAGAGATAAATTCAAATAAAGACTAAGTCTTACGCTGCCAAGAACTCCTTCCAGAATTCTTTCACTGAAAGCAGCTTTAGCTAGGATACATATTGCTGTGAGCTTTTAGTAACTGGATTTGAAATGTTAGAATTCTGGAATGGCCTAGTGTAGTACTTTTCTGTCTTTATCTTGCCCCCCACCCCCACCCCAGAGGATTGTATGTACAGGAGATGTATATATACTCCAACCTGATGTTTAGAAACTCAGTTTTATTCAAAGTAAAGCAAAACAACTGTCTTTAAAGTGTTGGCTATAAACTTGTGTTCAGAATAATTTTTTAAAACTATTTTATCTTTCAAGAACTGAATTTTCTTTTCCCCCTTTTCAGATTGATTTATTATGTTAGTGTGCTAACTTGTATCTGAAACAAAACAACAATACATATTCCTAAAACTTTTTGATAAGATATAGGATTTTTGATAGCTCAAAACCAAAGGAAGTTCATAACTTTATCTTCTAGTACATCTTAATTTTTATCAGATTGGCACAAGCTTTATAATGGCAGATTCTCTTTGTAGGACATAGGGTTGTTGATTACCCTCTTTGGTCTAATAGGGTTAGACCAACAACCATAGGGTTGTTGATTTTTTTAAATCCAGAGGTTTTTGTTACACTTCTTATTAGTCTGCTCCAGGAACTCTGAGAAGGAATGGGTAGATGAATCTGGGTTAGAAGAGAGGGCCTAATAGGGAATTCCGCATTATTTTTTCTTTTTTAAATCCTCACCAGAGGACATTTTTTCATTGCTGTAAAGAGAGGGGAAGGGAGAGGGAAAAACATGGATGTGAGAGAGCCATCAATTGGTTGCCTCCCGTTTGTGCTCGGACTGGGGATTGTTGCCACCCGGACTATGTGGACCAAGGATCGAGCCTGCAACCTAGATAATGTAACCTGACCTGGAATCGAAGTCACAGCCCTTCAATTATGGGACGACGCTCCAACCAACTCAGCCACGCCAGCCAGGGCAAAAACTGTACTCTATTCACAAAAACTGTGAATAGCATTTTTTAATTCTTTGCTGACTTCTCTTACTTTGATTGAAGCCTAATATTGACAAGTTGAGCAATTCCTGCATTACTACTCTCCTACCCCTAAGAAAAAGAGAACTAGTGTTTGTGATGAGGGGAACGATGAGTTAAGGGCATGAGCAGTATGTTAAAATTTGAGTACCTAGAGTCTACAGCAAGCTAAGTGGTCTTACCATGTTCATGTTTGGCCAAAGTTCAGGGAAACTAACTTTACATGTTTATATTATCTAACATATTTTTATGTTTTATAAATTTGGAGACCTACAAATCACTCCAAGGTGACACAAGGGAGATATTTGTGGTGATGTGACAGTCTGTATCTTGATTGTGTGGTATTAGTTCCTCAAATATACACATGATAAAATCACATAGAACTGTACACAAAGTTGTACCAGTGTCCTATTACAGTTATGTAGGCTATATTTGGGGGAAAAAGTGTACAGAACATCTGTACAGTTCTAAGGGAAAAGTGTACAGAACATCTTTATATTACCTTTCAACTTCCTCTATATCTATAATTATTCCAAATAAAAAGTTAAAAAAGAAAATCAACCAAGGTTAGTTGTTTTAAAGTAGGATTCTTTAAACATCATTTCTTCCAAAAGCAAAATTATTTTGTTGTGCCTTAAATTTTCTAATTTAATCTAGTAATATCTGGTCCACCACCATTATCTTATTATAGAGTGATCAGCATCCGGGGTTGTAGGGCTCAGCAAGAGACAAGGCTTTCGATGGAAAAACCGAAAGCCTTGGGCAAAGTGGGATAAGTTGGTTACCCTATTTATGGAAGACAACTACTGGAGAGAGGCAGCCTGTGGGCTATTACTGATAAAGAGGAGGCTTACGTGTTTGTGGTTCCAAAGGCTCCCTCTAGGATTTGACTTAAAATCTATTTACTAATGCTGCTAGGGATATTTCTTAAAACTTATGTCTGCCTTTTTATACATAAATGTTTCTCAACCTCAAAAAGGTCCTGTAATCTCAAAGTTTTCATCTCCATGATTTTTGACACTGTTGTTTTTCTTAGTCAGCTGTATTGAATTTTAAGATATTCTTATGGTGCTAGATATAACTTGATTGACATAAGGAGGACCATGAACAACTATATGAAATATGTAATTCTTTTTTAAAAAACAACTTTGTAACTATTTATGAATTGACTTATCTTATCGATGGGAAGAATGTAATTTTCAAATATAATTATTAAAGCATGATTCTTGAAGTAGTAAATACAAACTAATGTGTTCATTTTTTTTCTACTTCCTTCCCTCTACACTGTACTTTTGCTGTTACCTTAAAATTCTTTTTTTTTTTTTAAGTCTCAGGTACTTAATGTAATTCTGTGTATGGTGTATTTCTAATTACCAAGACAACAACAATTATTAAATGATATGGACACTTACTAATGTGTCCTCTGCGTAGTGAGTTACTAGGTCCCAGGACAGAGGAAAATGAAGTGATAGAAGAGCTTGTTCTGTATTGCTATATGGAGTTTATTTTTCTAAATATATGTATTTGGAGAAGCTAAAGTGGGAGAAAATAAAGAACTGGTAGAGATGCATGTAGGGAAGAAAATAAAAGTACAAATTGTTTTGTAGGGAGTTAATCATCTCCTTTCTATGTAAGAGATTAGTTCTTAAACTTTTGGGGAGCCATGGACCCTTTGAGAATTGGATAAAAGCCTCAAAATGCTATGTTTATACCTAGACTCCAGACTAAGAATCTTTGCTAAAATGGAATGTAGGTAGATTAATGGTTGCTTATTGAGTGAGAGAAAACCATAATGCTCTGTGTTTGTATAGCAGTTTACAGTTTAGAATGAACTTTGAAATATGTTCTTATATGATCTTTAACAGCTTTATGAAATTGCCTGTACAGATTTCTTTATTCGTAACTTAAGTAAAGTAATGGAGGCTCAAGGTAATTGAGGTCATATGTCTGATAAGCATCTGACCTCTTAAATTGGCAAATATTGTGCGTATTGAATGTCTACTATGTTAAGCCCTCTGCCAGTCAGTGGGGATAGACATAACAAGGCTTGCCCTTGAAGAGCTGGCTCACAGTTGAGCGGAGCACTCTGACTTGTAAACATTTTGTGTGAACCTATAGTAGCATATATTTTAGTCTTCAGTTGGAGGTCTGTTTAACTCTGCCATGCTCATTTTGGGGGAACACTGAGGAGAAATGTTTAATTAAAACTAAGATATCAATATGTGCTAATTTCCAGGCTTAAAAATCTGACTTATTACATAGAAATTGAGTTTCATCACAAAACATGATTTATACTGAATGATCATCAATTGTGAAAAGAGAAACTTGTTATATGTAAAGAACAACTTGATGTCCTTCACAGTGTTAAACACTGGAGAGGGTAACAACTAAGTGAAATTGTGACTGTTGAAAATGTTTTTTTGGGGCTTTTTATGGTTTTCTTTTCAGAAGATATAATTGACAAAATGTAAGAGATAATTTTGTGGTTTTGTTTTTTAAGCATTTTTTGGAGATAACTGATGATCAATTTGACTTCCATACATACTGCATGAGAAAGATGACCCTTCGTGCCTATGTTGATCTTCTAAGATTAGAAGATATGCTCAGAAGACATGCCTTCTATTTCAAGGCTGCTAGATCAGCGATTGAAATATACTTGAAATTGTATGATAATCCCTTAACCAGTGAAGGCAAACAACAAGAAATAAATTCAGGTAACTGACAAGGAACTATTTTAAAAAATTTGAAAAGAGTACTAAATTTCAGAATGTCATTAACATAAACAGTACATAGAAAAGTACGTTGTCAAATGGATGCGAAGACAATGTACCTTTGTGTGAAAAAAAATGCAGGGGAAGACTTAGGAAAGGCTGGCGAGATGATGTTCTGTAGCTGATGCTTCTAAATCATCCTAATGGAATGACTTGCAATCTTTTTTTATTTTTATCTTCACTAAGACCAATTCAGGAAAAATAGAAATGTCTGTGGACTGGGTTCTTTTTATTCTATTTTAATTGTAACTGAAAATAGTATTGAGTCTTGTAGGGAACAATAATTTTTCTTACAACTTCTAGTATCTGCTTTATTGAAAATAATAATGCTAATGAGAATAATATAGCTTTTATTCACTAAAATGTTGATATCTAGGAATATTTGAGAAAATATTCCTATAGAGAAAATATTCCATAGAGAAAAATTTTTTACTTTTCATTCATAATATTTATGCAGTGTTTAGAGAGCATAGGTGTGTCTGTATCATTGATATACTCTGAGAGAATAGTTGGTATTATCAGCCCCACTTTATACAGTTTGAAACTTGATACTGAGATGATTTGCCCAAAGTCATGTATTGTATAGGAGACAGAACTGGGCTAGAATTGGTTAATTTTAGTCAATGCAGCATTTGCTGGTTGTCTTTTGTGTACCATGTTTAGTGCTAATCATTAGGAATATACTTTCTAAAACTTTTTAAATAGTTGCCTTCCCCCCTTTCCCCCAAAGAGCTATACTAATCGTATGTATTGCACAAGAATATGAGGAAGAATGGAAACATTTACTCAGAACGCTTATGCATTTGGATATTTGTAGAAAACCTATCAGCCAAAGAATTGAAGAAAATGCTTAGCAAGCAGAGAAGAGCTCAGAAAAAGGCTAAATTAGAAGAAGAGAGAAAGCACACAGAAAGGGAACGTCAACAAAAATATCAAAAGAAAAAAAGAGATGATGATGAAGAAGAAGCCAGTGGTCTTAAAGAAGAACTTATACCTGAAAAATTAGAAAGGGTGAGTTGAATTTACTATATTAACTTGGTAAAATTTAAGTTATTTAGTTCTGTGCTAGTCATAATGTTTTATTGACATTTATAATTTTTCAAGGTTATGATAGTTATCAATTATTTTTGAATACTAGCATGCACCTTTTGCTAATGCATATTATATACATAGAATTGTAGTTGTGGTAGGCAGAATGATGACCCTCCAAAGGTGTCCATGTTCTAAACCCTGGAACCAGTGAATATGTTACATTACATGGCAATGGGGAATGAAGGTGGTAGATAGAATTCAAGCTGGTATTGGGTTGGCCAAAAAGCTCACTTAATTTTTCTGTATGATGGCTCCAGTAGCACTTAGTTGTCTTTAACTTCACTTGAAACAATTTTGTTAGACAGTATTGTGACAGCTGTCATATCAGGGTGCATTTAAAAAAAATTAAGATTGGTGATATTTTGTGCAGCTATTTTAATATTGAAGATGGAAGAAAATATGCAACATTTTTGGTATATTATGCTTTATTACTTCAAGAAAGATAAAAATGTAACTGAAACACACAAAAAAAGTTTTGTGCAGTGTATGGAGAAGGTGCTGTGACTGACTAAACATGTTAAGAGTAGTTTGTGAAGTTTCTTGGTACTATTGACCTTTTTGCCAAATAATTCTTTGCAGCAGGGCTACCTTAATGCACTGGAAAATGTTTAGCAGCACCCCTAGCACCCACTAGAAGCCCATAGCAGGGGAGATAGCTGACATACTGACATATTCAAAATATCCAAATTAATAAAGTTATTAGTGAAAATGAAAAATGTGTCTTATTTTGCAGAAAAAACTAAGTGGACTTTCTGGCCAGCCCAATAATTAGCTTGCGTAAAGATAGGGAGATTAGCCTGGATTGTCCAGGTGGGCCTAATGTAATCACAAGAGGCTTTGAAAGTAGAAGAGGAAAGTAGGTAGTAGTGATGTGAGGACTCCACCCCTGGCTGATGGCCTTCGAAGATGGAGCGAGGGGAGGGCAGGAGGCAGCTGTAAGCCAAAGAAGGCAGATAGCCTTGAGAAGCTGAAAAAGACACTGAAACAATAGTCTCTCTTATAGCCTCCAGAAGGGAATGCAGTCTGGCTGACACTTGATTTTAAGTTCGGTGAGACCGGTGTTGAACTTTAAACCTGCAGAACTGCAAGATAGTAAATTTGTGTTCTCTTCGTGTTACAGAACCCCACCTGTGCTGTCTGGAACAGCTATGGGGTTCCTCCACCACCAGGAAGTACGACTCCCAATGCAAGAGTTTGGTGAAAAAGGAAAGGGAATGTTTATTTACAGGTTATACAGATTCAGAATAATGGTGGATTTCTGCTGTTAAGTCCCACTGCCTTTAAAACACCCTAAAATCCATAATCCTGCCCCTCTTTACCCACCCAGGCCAGTTTCAGAATACAACAGTCAGAGGTGCCATCTTTCAGAAAAGCAGAAATCTGCGGCCCAGCATTCCCAGTCACAGTTCAGCATCCCAGTCAGGTCTCCACACAGCTCCATTCACTCTGCCTCTGTGTTCTCCAGGCAGGTTACCCAGTGGGTCTCGCAGATAATAAAATCCCAGGGTTTTTTACTCCAGTTCTTAATCCAAAACCATGTAGCATCTCCTTACTCCAGACCGCATGCCACCTCCTATACACCAGACCTCATGGCCAATCCCCCTACTTTATGGCTCCTGCCTCATGGCTGTCTCCTCTGTCAGCCCTCATGGATGCTACTCACTACTGACCTCATGGCCTATGGGGTGGCTCTTCTACACCCTTTCAAACTGCATGGCTGCTATCTTCCTCTCAGTCCACCCTTGTTTTTAAATGCTGACCCAGAGCTTTCTACATGACTCATATGCAGCGCCTCCTACAATGTGCTGCTTTTACCAGTTCCCCCTTATCTTTTACCCTCTTTTGGCTGCCATCTTTAGTCAAGGCAAGAGTATACCCCGAGACACAGGAGCCTCTGGCTCCTGCCTCTTGAGCAGGCCTGTATAAGCTTCCCTGCTGCACCCGCACTCCCCCACACCAAGTCAGCAGTTACTATACTGGCTCAAAGTCCTGTAGACCTTAGCTATCAACTTGCCATTGTTAGGAAAACTATCTTAACTGCTGTTATCATCTCCTCCCCTCATCATCCAACCATGGGCTATGGGGAATATTTTGGGGGACCCTTGCTTTGTACCCCGTTTCATTAAGACATTGAACTTTTGGTTATTTGTACAGCAGCAATACAGTTATCTGTTCAATATGGAAGCATTTTATGTATCTTACTAGGTATGTTTTAGCTACAAAGAATTAGCACCTCATCGCCAGAATTTAGTTATTTAGGGACCAGACATAAGGAAATATTTTTTCTGGTTTATTCACCATGAATCTAGTATAAGTATTTTAAATATGTTGTTATTTTTTTTTAGTTACTTGATAAAATTATATTTGTCTCCACACTTTAGATGTTTGTAGTATAATGGGCTGCCGGTACTTTGTGTACTATCTCCTTCAGTTGGTTCTATAAAAAGCAGTGTTGTAGGAGTTCAGAACAAGTCATTTCAAGATGTGCCTAGATGCAACCAGGACCTTGTGGGCTTAAGAGAAATTCTTTAACTACTCCTTCCTTAACTACCTAAAAGAATTTGAATTAGGGGCCTTTCCCACAATAGGACATTATTAGAAATAACCTTTTTTGACCTTTCTATAGGGCAGGACAAACTACTAATTATTGAACATCTGGTCTTCTTACCTTCCTCCTTTCTGAAGCCCCAAGGTGATCCTTAACTCAGAATGTCATATGTAAATGTGTACCTCATTTGACCTTTCTCTCTGAACCTCTTATGTATGTTGAGTCTCTAACTATCTTATGTATGTGGGGTTCCTTCCCATATGTGTCTGTGTATATAATTAAATTTGGTCATTTTTCTCTTGTTAATCTGCCTCATGTTTACTTGATTATTAGACCAACTGAAATACCTTGAGGGTAGAGGAAAGTTTTTTTCCTTCTCCACACTGTCAAAATTTACTTCAGATATGCATTAGTATAAAATTTGGGGAGAAATTTGACTTGTGTAGCTGTTTTTTAAATGTAATAATTTTCCTTTCTGTTTCAAAATAGGTAGAAAATCCACTGGAAGAAGCTATCAAGTTCCTTATACCTCTTAAGAACCTTGTTGCTGATAACATTGACACTCATCTATTAGCATTTGAAATATATTTTAGAAAAGGTAATGATTTGAATTCAGTTTTTCTTAATTATTTTGGTGTCCATATTCAGTATAATCTTATTAGTTAGACCTTTTTCTTCTTCTAAGATTTTTAAGATTTTTCTTTTAAGATATTTATTTATTTTTAGAGAGAGGGAGAGAAATATCAATGTGTGGTTGCCTCTTGAGTGACCCCTACTGGGGACCTGGCCTGCAACCCAGGCCTGTGCCCTGACTGGGAATCAAGCACACGACCCTTTGGTGTGCAGGCTGGTGCTCAGTCCACTGAGCCACACCAGCCAGGGCTAGTTAGACCTATTTTGGTTTAGCATTCTGTTTCAGCATTCCACAAAGGCTCTTAATCCTTTTTTTCTTCTGCGACATAAAACTATACTGCGTAATAAATTGGAATATTGGGATCAAATCCATTTTAAGAATAGTTTGAACAATCACACAAATCATGTATCTGAAGCAGTTTTTCATGATTGTTCAAGGTGTTCTTAAGAAAATAAAAGTTACCTTTGATAACCAAAATTATTTTTGAATTTTGCTTACAAATGTTTTAGGAAAGGTAACACTTTGTTACTAGATTTTAAGTGAGGCTAAAATAAAGTGAATAAAATATCATGCATAAATATTGATCTTGTTTTATTTTTTTTTCTGACACAGGAAAGTTTCTGTTAATGCTGCA
>PVKU01014442.1:0-23084 GCA_004027475.1 Anoura caudifer | reverse complement strand
TGGCTCAGAGCATGGTCACAGCTATTTAACACATCTAAGCTACCAGCCAAAGGCTATAGATATGTTAAAGGACCATGCCATGGATTAGCAGCTCTGCATGTCCCTGCTCCATGTGTCCCTTCCCCCAACTCATACCTGTGGGGGAAGGGGTGAGGACATCTTATATGTCCCTCTAATATTTCCTGGACACTGTGAGTTCCGGGCCCATTCCAAATCCCTATTTTGGGGGCCCCCCTCCTGGCTGCACCCTGCATCAGTAGCTTATTATTAGACATTTAGAAGCTTATTCCCTTTGCATGCACTGATCTTTTGTAGTCTTGCTGCTTAGCTTGGTGTCCAGAATATAGTAATGTGCATTATTTTTTTCTATTCATTTACTTCTTTATTTTTTAAATTGAATTTATTGGGGTGACATCGGTTCACCAAAACATAAAAGTTTTAAGTGCACAACTCAATAACATTACCTGTACACTATCTATATCGTGTGTCCATTGTCCCAAGCAAAATCTCTTTCTGTCCCCATTTTCTTCTACCCTTTGTCTATGTCCACCTACACCCCCATCCCCTTTCCCTCTGGCTATCACCACATTGTTGTCTGTGTCTTTGTGGTGTGTGTGTGTGTGTGTGTGTGTGTGTGTGTGTATTGCTTAATTCCTCCACCTTCTTTCATCCAGTTCCCCAGCCCCCACCCCCTCTGACAGCTATCAGTCTGTTCCATGCATTCATCCCTGTTTCTATTTTGTTCATCAGTTTATTTTGTTGATTAGTGTGTGTGTCACTAAATAGTTGTTATATTAAATGTCATCAATCTTTGGGGATATTCCCTATTTTGGCTAAATCAAATAAATTAGCAGGATGACCCTTCCAGATTTGTGTCTAGCTTGCCATACTGATTTTAACATTCAACAGGATTTCACAGTCATTTCATCTTTTAAAAGTTTAGAACATTTTTTTATGAGCCTGCCTGGAGGTCCCTCTTCCCCCATGCAGTTCACAGAACATCTGTGCCAAAGTGCATAGCACATATGCAATTCACTACTAGAGCTGCAGGACTGGGGCAGGGTTGAATGCGACAGCCATCATTTTAGCAAACTGCTACATGTTCTGCTGCACAAAACAGCATGAAGAGCATTGATTAGATCTTTCCTCTGCTTCCCCAGAACTGCTCAAAGTTGGTTGTTTCTGTTGGCTTTCTAATTCTTTTTGTTTTTTAATTCTCACCCCTTATAATATTCTAATACTGAAGGAAACTTGGTATAGTAGTCTGGACCTGTCATGCATTCCATCCAAGGAAAAAAGGAAAAGAGCAATGGAAGAGAGAGAAGAAAGATGATAAATCCGAACAATTATTAGGTGTCAGGAATTTTCATATATTACATATTTTAAGCATTAAATATTTATTTAACAATCATTATGTACCAGGGATTTCATACATTATATATTTGCTTCATTTGATGTTCAGAGGGACCTATGGGGTCAGTAGGATTATAATACCTTTTTTTTTTTTTTTTATAAAAGTAGGAAGTTGAGGTTCAAAGAAATGAAATGATTTCTCCATGGAATTTGAATCTGAGCTTGACTATCTTCAAAGGTCAAGCAGTCTCCACTCCATCCCCCTACTTAAAGAGGTTCTCGAAACAAAAGACCCTGTCTGATTTCCCGCAAGCTTACAGAACTCCAAATTTACTTTTAGGACCCTAAATATTGGAGAAGGATTCAACTTCCCTCAGAGATTTTGGAAATATAGTTAAGTAATAATTTTGCTTGCCTCTCACTATTGCATCTGCTTTCTTTCTTGGCTACCTCCTATTTCCGTTGGGTAGAGGGGCCTTGGGTTAGCAGCAATAAATCCAAAATGAAAAAAGCAATGACAAGCAATACCTCCAGGGTAGCAAAAGTGCCATTTTTAGTAGAAGTATATATGTCTCTAGTTGCAGTGATTGGCTGTTGGCCAAGAACACCCAGCTAGGAGAGTAAATTGGCAATGTATTTCTGCCTTCTGCCTGGGAAGGTGCCTATTGTCTTCATGCTGAGTCTTGGCACCCTGGAGCACTTCCCTCTCTGCACTATGGTATTCCAATCAGTGTTACTCAATGTGGCTGACACCCATCATCCAAAATGATTCCTCTCTGCTCAGTTACACAATTATCCTTTCTATTTCCAGCTGGCAACAGCTTGTCATCCTTTTTGTATACATTTCCATCTTAATGAAGCTCTTATCACGCTAGTCATTTGCATAAAAATTAATTTTTCCATTGTAATTAGAATAAAACATAACTCCTTGCTGTGGCCTGTAAGGCCTTATATGATCTGGCCCAGCTCTCCCATTTCATGTTCCATTACTCCTTTCCTCACTCTTGAGACCCAGCCACTTGCTTATTATCAAACACTCCAAACTCATTTTCATTTGCTGTAACCTGGTTCCTTTTCATCATGCAAGGCTCAGCTCATTTGAAATCTCAAAGGGGATTTTTGTTCATCTTCACGCTTATTCAGTATCTTCCCCACCCACATTGACTTCAGTTTTATCACATCATCCTTTCTATTTTTTTCCAAATCAAGTTTTACAGTCAGAAGTCATGCTTTAGATTTGTTAGTTGTGCTTTTTGACTCTCTCCGTTGGACTGTAACTCCAATTGGCAGGGGCCATCTCTAGCTGTTTCATACTATATAGCCCTTGCTCATACTCAGTACCTATTGATCAAATGTGACAAGGTATTAACACCAAGGTATAGCTGACCTTCAGTGGAATTCTAGTTATTATGGTCAGCAGGTAAAAACTTTGCATAGAAATAGCAAACAGAGGTGGGGATTAGGTCCTCTTTGCTCCTGAAGATTTCTCCTAATTACTGGCTTATGCAAGTCAGAAACAAATGCAGGCAATCCCTGTTTTGCTTGGTTCCAATATGAATGAATTTTAGTTACTGCAGTTTAGCTTAATACACCAATCCACCACCAACGTTGTTAAAATTTCAGTCACCACAATACATTACCTGTGATTAATTGGATAAAGTAAAAAATTGACTGCTAATTCTCCAATGTATACATTATTACAAAAATAACAAATCTGATCACATCACATTTTTCAAAATCTCTCAGTGATGGCTCATTGAGCTCTGTTACCGAATTCACACACAGACAGTGAAGTTGTGTTGCCTCCTTGTCTCCCAGTGATAAACCCTTGTGACATTTTGCAAAAGTAGATACTTACAAAAGGAAATTGGTCAATAAAGATAAAAGTTCACTAATTAAACAGAAACTGGTAATGTTGCAAGTGAAATTTGAATCAAACATAAATGGAATTGTGTTGGGAACTGTCCTGCCTGGTTTCAGAAGCTGTAACCCCCGTAATGGCTAAGGCTAAGTAAAAAGACCTTGGGACCATAAGCCACTAAGGAGACTGCCTCCTGGCAGGGGCACAGTCTCTTTCCCCTTTACTTCATCCTGCTTGGCCCCTGGAGGGTGGCTGGATAGTCAATGATGGGTAAGATTCCTCAAGGGAGGAAAAATCTAAGATAGGCACAGTTGCCAAGGGATCATCAGGTAAGGACTTAGGGGGCTATAGAAAAGAGGTGATGGACCCCTTTACTTCACCCCTTGGCTTTGTTATAGCCTAAGTCCTCATTCAATTTGTAAGAAGTCTCCTAATCTCCTGGCTGATTTACTTCCTTTACCCGATTTAAGCTTAAAACAATGCTGGAGGCAGGTGTGGCTCTGTGCTGGAAAGGGCGGTTCCCAGGGGGTAATCAGGCATAAGAAAGAATGCACGAAATCCTGTGAAAACTGCTTTGATAAGAATACCCTCAATTTAATTGTTAAGGGTCCAGGCATAAAATGAGTTTGTTTCCCAAAGTTCTATGGCCCTTTGGTATCACTCTATCTATCTGACCCTGACTCAGAATAAGCCCTTATAGTTCTTTGAATTTTATCTATTTCTTGATCATTACTGCCTGACAATGATTGATGAGCTTTATGTATATGCCCTGTATTCCTATGCAAACTAAACCCAATAAAAGTCAGTTGAGGAAGAGGCTCAAGGCTTTTCTCTTCTGAGAGACTGCCTCCCCAAGCAGATCATGACTTGGTAGACTTATTCTCATCCACAGAAGCCAGGAGGGCTCTGCTGGATGGAGCACCCCCCAAAGAATTATAGAAGAAATACCCAAATGTTGACACTGCTGCCATCTGAGAGGTTCTACAACTGCAGCCTGAGGATCTTAGTGAAGGGAAATTATCAACATAAATAAGAAAAGAAGTTGTGAGAAAAGGATGATGATGTCTGAGGGGCCATGATACTGGCAAAATGTTCACATTACAGGACTCCTGAAAGATATTTTGTTACGTTGTTGGTGGTGAAATGGCACCAGACTGTAACTGGTGATTGGACTTTGGCTCAGCAACCTTGGAACTTGAGTTCTGGTTAAAAAAAGAATTCAGGGCCAAGACTCAAATACAAGCAAAAGTTTTTTAGAAAGTCACAAAAGTGGAAGATGGGAGCCATGGAAAAAATGAGCCAACTAGGCTGTATGGGCTCAGGAAACAAGCTACAGAGGCAAAAGAAGGGCTCTTAGAGCCTGAGAAAGAAATCAAGGAGCCACATCTTAAGGAAGAAGAAGACAGGGGTGGTGAGAGAGAGGGAGAGAGAGGGGGAGAGAGAGAGAGAGAGAGAGAGAGAGAGAGAGAGAATGAGAGAGAACCTTAAGTCCTGTGTTTTAAGGGGCTTTTATTTTAGTGCATGTCCCAGGGAAGGATCTCAATAGAATAGTCATCAGCTTTCCTGGTGTGTCCTTTCAGGATCATGGTATCCACTTATTAGTTGGCATCAGGACCAGCCCTCATTAATCATCACAGCTGGCCCTGATGTCAGCCATGGCATCACCCCACCCACCTGGCCTTAATGCTTTTCTCGGCCTGGAACCAAAACAAAACTGAGGCCAAGATGTTATCTTTCGTTTGACCAAAATTCTGTTTCCATGGTCAACATACTCAAGGCTTTGTTCCTAAGATTATTTGTTGTGGGTTAGAGCCTTATTACCCTGATGGCTTAATGCCTAAGGGAATGGCCGTGCAAGGGCTTGTATGAAGTCTTCTTCTCTGACCTTCTAGTTCCTTCTCCAAGGGAGTCTACATGACTGGTGGCATATTAGGGAAGGAAAGGTCAGGGGAGAGTTATGATTTTTATGGTTTTGAGTATAACATTTAAGTCTTTAATACATTTTGAGTTTATTCTTGTATATGCTATAAGAAGGTGGAATATATTTGTTTTTTTTACACATATCTTGAGAGAAACTTTTAAAAGTCATAGAACAATCATCTTGTTTCCCTTTGATCATCATGGTTGCTGTGCATGGTTTCTATGAGTGTGGTCATTTTTACAGCTGTGCACTACCATGCTAAGCAAGGACTGCCTACAGAGTCATAGGCTCACTAGCACTTTCATACACCTGACTATGATTCCCAAAAAAGAACTAATAAACAGTATTTTCCCTTAAAGAAAAAAAAGGGTGTTTCTTTTAAAGAACAGAAATTTTCCAGTCAAAAATGTATCACTGAAATAATTGCTTAAGTGTTATTTCTTTTTATATAATATGCTTTTATAATGGATTGTTAAAAATTTGGAAACTAAATAAAAATGTGAAGAATAAAATACAAATCACACTTAATGCTACCACTGTCTAAAGAAAGCGATTATTAATATTTTGGAGGATATTATTCCAGGTCTTTTCCTATGCATATATTTTAATGAGATTTGAAACATACTGTACATATTTTTAAATTTGAAAATTGTTTGGTGTAAATGTTATGTAGATATTTAGGCCATATAAAAATGATACATGATCTGCAAAGAAAAAAACTGAAAGATATGTATGTGGGTGAATGTGACATAATGGATGTTAGTATCTCATTGTGGGAGTTTCTTATATTTTGTTAAGCATCAAAAATGGTTTTATTGGCAATCTCATATACTGTTGGTGAGAGTGAAAATTGGCACAACATTTCCAGAGAACAATTTGGCAACATGTATCAAAATTTCAAAAGTAAATATCCTTTGATCTAGAGTAAATTCATTTCTTGGGATTTAATAATAGGAAGTAATGGGAAAATTGCAAGGGTATTTATCAAATCTTGGTTTGTAAAAGTGAAAATAGGAAACCACAACGTATATGCAACATGATACATAATAATCAGATAAATTTCACTCATGTGTATAATGCAACATCATGAAGGTGTTAAATTATGACATAAATCTATGTTTTTAAAGATGGAAAATTGTCCAAAGCATGTTAAAAAAGAAAGAAGGCATATATCTATATGTAAATATATAAATTCACTCATGCATATGGAGAACAAGGAATGTAAGATGTATAATCCTTTAGTACAGTGTCTAGACAGCAACTGCTTCTCTGCTGGGCAACAGTGAAGTCAGGTGTGGAGCTTTCTCTGTCAATTAAGACCAACCTCTAGAGTTCCCCCTCTGGATGTGGCTCTGGAAGGTTCCTTTTTCTCTGAAGTTCCACCACTTGAATCATTGCACTGTATTTTTGTAGGTACTTCTCTCTACTCTTCCTACATACTTGTGTCAGATGGGTTTTCCAAAGCCCAACTTTGATGGTTTGTCTTGTTGGGTGGTCCTCTCTCCTCAGTGCAGGGGCTCTTTAAGTTGTCGTATAGGACTTGTGGACTGCTTGGCCAGCCTCAGACCCAGCATCTCCACTCACTACTTGCTCCCACTCAGCTGTCCCAGCCATAAGTCTCTGTGTCCTGAGAACCTGAGTTCCAATCCTTATGACCTCTTCTTATTCCTCCAGGTGGTCTCCACTCATCTCCTGTCTGAATTTTCAATAAACCTGAGTGTTTGTATCAGGGCATAATCCTCCCTGCCGGAGCTGACTCATGTTCATCTTCTCTGTGGGAGTGTAGAATTCACTTTTATCCATCTTAGTATCTCAGAGTAGTACATAGAGCAGAGGTGTGCTAAGTGTTCATTGCTAAATAATAAAAAGGGTACAATAAATTATTGATTTCTCTTTAAAAGTTATTTTCTTTCCATTCTTTCTGGCTATTTGTATATAATGATTTTTGAGGGAAGATTTTTTTTTTGTAATCAAATCTAGAAAAAAATTGTTTTTCAGTCTTGTGTTCATGCAGAATAAAATATTTGCACTCTAAAAAATTGCTCTGCTATTCACAATTTACCTTGCAAACATACCTTGGATCATCCCACTAGCATAGGAATCAATTAGAAGCCCATTGCTAATTAAAGATTATAAATTTTTAACACAAATCTTAAATCTGTGTGCAGGTCCATCAGGATACTCAGCATGCTAACTTCACACCATGATACTAGTGATATATATATAGAAGCCTGCACTATGTTCTAGGCACTGTGCTAATGTTTTACAAGTATTATTTAATTTAGCCCTTACTGCAATTTTATGAAGTAGAAACTGGTGATAGAGGAGGAAACAGAGGCTTAGAAATGTTAAATATCTTGCCTAAAATTCATGCTTTTTTTTTGAATTGCCAAATAAAAATATTTATTTTTTAAAATAAAAAATTATGGAAAGAAGCATTTCTGTAAGGATAATATTTTCTTTAAAGCATGCTATGTTTAATCAGTCATTTTATTCTTTAAAAATCAATAAGAAAAGTGGAGAGTGGAAAAACATTTCCCAGAGGTTTTGTAAGGATGACATGAGGTCCTCTGGCAATGGGGATATTGAATTTTTTATCACTCTTCGGTCAAAATAGGCTGTACTCTAAAACTAATGCTAGATAGAATTGTGACAAAGATGATGTTTTTCTTCAGAGGTTCTTTCATTCTTCTTCTATGATGGCTAATTTTATGTCAACTTGACTGGCCATGTGTCAATTAAATAATATTTCTGGATGTATCTGTGAGAATTTTTCCAGAAAAGATTAGCATGAATACTCAAACTCAGTAAAGGGAATTCCATCTGCAATGTGAGTGAGTATCATCCACTCTGGTGAAAAGTTGAATAGAACAAAAAGTGAAAGAAGGAAGAATTCATCCCTTTCTTCCCTGCGTCACTGATGAACTGGAACATCTCATCTTCTGTCCTTGGACTGGGATTTATACCATTGACTCCTCTGGTTCTCATGCCATTTTCTTTCTTGAGTCTCCATCCTGCCGATTGTGGGACTTCTCAGCCTCCTTAATCGCATGAGCCAATTCCTCATAATAAATATCTATATATTGGGTTGTCCAAAAGCTTCACTCCTTTTTTTTTTTTTTCTGTAAGACGGCTCTTGTAGTGCTTAGTTGTCTTTAACTTCACTTGAAACAATTTTATTAGATTCTATTGTGACAACTGTCATATCAGTGTGGATTAAAAAACATCAAAATTGGTGAATTTTTGTGAAGCCATTTTAATATTTTATTTTTTAATGTTTTATTGTTTATGCTGTTACAGTTGTACCAATTTTTCCCCTTCATCCCCCTCTGCCCAGCCTGCCTCCCACTTCCATAGTCAATTGCCACACCATTATTCATTTCCATGGGTTCTTTATATATGATTTTTGACTAAAAATCCTTCTTGACCATATTTCTACATGCAATTCTCTACTTAAATGTATGAAAAACTTTCCTTTTTAAAAATAAATTGTGATGCACAATGGAAAGTGGATTCTGTACAATAGTGTGGAATGGAAGAGATTGTGGGGCAAATGAAATGAACCACCACCAACCACACCAAAGGCCAGTCTTCATCCAAAGAAGGTGAGGTTGTGTATATGATGAGATTGGAAGAGAGTCCTCTATTATGAGCTCCTTCTGGAAAACCAAACAATTTGTTCCAATAAGTAGACCAACTGAAAGTGGCACTTGAGGAAAAGCATCCAGGATTAGTCAACGGAAAACAAATACTCCCCCATCAGGGTAACACAAGGCCACATGTTTCTTAGATGACCAGGCAAAAACTGTTACATTTTGGCTGGGAAGTTCTGATGCATCTGCTGTATTCACCTTAAGATTTCCATTTATTTCAGTCTTTACAAAATTCTCTTAATGGAAAAAATTTCAGTTCCCTGGAAGACCGCAAAGGACACCTAGAACAGTTCTTTGTTCAAAAAGATAAAAAAAGTTATGGGAAGATGGAATTATGAAGTTGTCTGAAAGATGACAGAAAGTTGTGGAAAAAATGGTGAATACATTGTTCAATAAAGTTATTGGTGAAAATGAAAAATGTGTCCTTTATTTTTACTTAAAAATCAAATGAACATTTTGGCCAACCCAATATAATATTGAGACTATTTCTCCAGAGAAACCTGACTATGGGTTAATACACCTCCTCTTCTACCACAATAGTTACATTATTTTTTCTACCTCTCTTCCTAATGTTCTATCAAAGTCTGATATCTAAGGAAGATCAATGCTCATTCATATTTGAGTATAAATAACTGCTAATAGCTGAACATGATTACTTGGACTAAGGCAATACAATTTCAGAAGGGCAGTTACAGGCATTTTTTGGAGTAGTCTTTGGAGAAGCTCAAAGTCATATCACATAGGTCTTAGGCTGCTCTATTTTTGTTTCAGGAAATTAGACACTTGTCATCTGAGTGTTTTAGTGGTGTTACTCATTTGATTATTTTTTTGTTAGTTAATACTTGCATCAGTTGTCTTCTGATACTGTAACAAACTGCTATAAATTCAGTGGCTCAAAGTGCTACAGATTTATTATCTCATGCTTCTATAGGCCAGAGTTTCAACAAGAGACTGAAATCAAGGTGTCTTTAGAGCTGCATTCCCTATTGGACTCTGAGCTAATTTTATTTTCAACTTTAGGAAATGAAGCTCTGTAGAGTTTTTTAGATATTAAAATGTTTTTCTTAATGAGTAAACACATTTATATGCTTAGTTTCCTTTTATTCTGAGCCCTTTTTGAGAAATTATACAAAAACATTTAATTCACAATAAAATGAACTCTCAATGGCCTTGTTGTCTCTAAGAGTAGGCAAGCCCTATGTTGACTGAATTTAGACATTAGGAAATACCTCTGTGATCTGCAACATTTTTTCTCCCTCTGAAATTTGCATGTTATTTACTTATGTCTTTAAATTAAAGCATTGAAAACAAATTTACAAATGTCGAATTTGGGGAGAATGGAAACAATTTTTTTCTTTAATCAGTTATTGACAATAGAAATGACATGACTTATGACATGATTAACTAGTCAGCCATATGTCACTGGCAAGTGTGACGGAGATGGGGAGAAGCCTGGAGAATCATTGGTTCCTAGCTCCCCACCTGGGTGAACTGGAGTCTCCAAAGCAGGGGCCACTCCTTACCCATGTTTGTGTCCTCTCAGCTCAGTTGAGACTTGGTCATTGTGTACCTCGGGTAGGAGGCACTGTATTTTGTCCTCTATTGTCCCATGCTGGGCCCAGAAGGGAGGCAGCCTGGTTGAGTAAGTACTAGTAATCTTGAAAATGGTGTTGGCCTTAGAAGATATGTTCAGATGTGTGGTGACACGCAGGTCCAAGGTGCTTCTTTCTGTGATCAGCTTTGTGGGCTTTGACACATAGGCCCTCTGTGCCTTCCCTGGCTTTCAAAACCCTCCTTGCTTTAACTTCATTGTTTTTGACTTTGCATTCCTGTTCTGGCAGGGTGAGCCTGATTAAGTTAAGGACTTTCACTGGGGAAAAGCTGAATCTTTGTATCTTTCAGGAATATCTTGTGCTAAAACTCACACCAATGGTTCTGACTATAATTAACATTGTGCTTCCATACCTATCAAATATCAGATTTTTACTTCACTACTTGCCCAGGTACACACCAAAGGTATATAGTGTTCAGAGATTTTACTCTTAAATATAGGAAGTATGCTTATTTTTTAAAATGTATGCTTTTCAGTGTGAGAATAGCCAAATAATATATCTTTTTTATTGGAGGATTTTTATGATGTTAACAATTCCCATCTGATTTATTTTGTAGTATGTCACAATTCCCATTTCCAATATTATAATGTAACTAGAAATTAACTATTTTTTAAATTAAATTTTGTATTTTGAAGTATTTTCATATTTATAGAAAATTTGCAAAGATAATACAGAGAATTCCCATATACCTTTCCCAGTTTCCCCTGAAGTGAACAGCTTACCCTGTGTCTTTATTATTCATCAGTATCTACTGAGAGCCTGGAGTCAGCCAGCTTTCTCTGTACATGAGGCATAATCATCAAAGTTTCACCAAAAACTTTGTTGTGTAGTATTTGTTTCTGGACTCTCACTGGTCATGTTATTTTGACAGTTGGTCTGGTTTTCACATCTACTGTAAGTTGTTCTGGCCTTGGAATCGGACGGCCTTATTCATTTTGACTCTTGCCTGCTACTTTTCTCCTCTGTAAACTATGGAAAAGAATATTCACTCTGCCCAGCCGTTCTGAAAATTTGTCATGTCAGCTCTCTAATGATAATGGCCGTGCTCATCTCATTCATCATTGCTTCCCCAGTGTCTTACAAAGGGTCAAAACATAGCAAGCACTCAACAAATGTGCTTGTGCTGAATGAATAATTAAATAAGGTAATGTCTGTCAAGTTTTACCATCAATTTAAAAATGGCATAGATATGTTGGGAGTTTTAACTACTCATCTATAAACAGGTGACATGTTTGTTGTTGATGTGAGTTGTGTCCTACCCCATAATTGAAACCAGTGCAACACTTCTTGCTTTGTTCATGATTGAGTCTGTGAACCCTTTATTGGTGCCTAGCAGGGAGTGCACATGGTGAACTGCCTTTCAGTCTTGTTAAACTATTTTTTGAAATGCTAGGCAAAGTAGCCATTTGTTATTTTTGCCAATAAATACTTTCTGACAACCAATGAGAACTTGAAAGCCAATATTGTTCTTTCTATAAATTTCTATTGCCTGAGAGTGCTAGTTTGCATTTTTATTTTTTTTAGTAAATGCTTATAAATCATGCATCTGCCTTTCACTTATTTATGAAAAGCAAAAATTACCTTTATCTAATCTTTGCCTTTCACCTGTAATGAGCTTTTTGTTTCAGTTTGATTTGATTTTCTTTCAGCTCTGCTACATCAATAGGCAATGCTTGATATATTATATTTAGGATTCCTTTGCTGGAAGAGCAAACTAAACATTTTAATTAGTGCTATATCTCCTGGAGTGCTGTTGTCTCCTATGGGGATAATGTCACTATTTCCATGCTCATGACTGTTGGTGCAATAGTCCTTTGTGATTAGTAAATCTTCTGAATTTATTGTTTCTGGAGAAGAAGAGAAAGGTGTAAATATTTGAATATTCCCTGCATATAGCAATCCAAAAATGACACATCAGTTCAGTACCTCTAAGCATCAATCCATTTGCATAGAGAATAAGGGTACTGGGAAATAAAGCTGCCAGGAGTGTCAAGTCTGAATGTAAGAATGATATTCTGAGTTTGAAAATATCCATATAAGAATGGAATTGACTCCCATATAACCTCAAGGATTGCTCTGAATGACACTAATGTTGTTATGCTGAGATAGATTATGGAGTCTTAGAACTGGGGGTTCAATTTTTTATTCCCTCATGAAGAAATGGAGACCCAGAGGAACTAGTAGCCTGTCAAAGGACAGGCAGCTAGCTAGTGGCAAAGGCAATGGAGAAACTATAGATGATTTTTAAGAAGTTAATTACTCAATTTAGAGATTATCCAGGGTTGCTGATTTTCCTCCTAGGTATCACCTCTGTGTTAAAACACTTACTAGTTTTACTTCAAAAATTTGTATGGAATCATAAGCCTGAATAGCTGTAGCAATTTTGAGAAAAAACAGCAAAGTAGGAGGGATCACAATACCCGATATCAAACTGTATTACAAGGCCACTGTAATCAAAACAGCCTGGTACTGGCATAAGAACAGACACACAGACCAATGGAACAGAACAGAGAGCCCAGAAATAAACCCAAGTCTCTAAAGTCAATTAATATTAAACAAAGCGGGCAGCAGCATAAAATGGAGCAAAAATAGCCTCTTCAACAAATGGTGCTGGGAGAACTGGACAGCTACGTGCAAAAAAATGAAACTCGAACACCAACTTACACCATACACAAAAATAAATTCAAGGTGGATAAAAGATTTAAATATAAGTCATGATACCGTTAAAGTCCTAGAAGAGAACATAGGCAGGAAAATCTCAGATATTCCACACAGCAATATTTTCACTGATATGTCACCTAGAGCAAGGGACATAAAGGAAAGAATAAACAAATGGGATCTCATCAAAATAAAAAGCTTCTTCATGGCTAACGAAAACAGCATTAAAATGAAAGGAGAACCAACTGTATGGGAAAACATATTTGCCAATGATACCTCAGACAAGGGTTTGATCTCCAAATTATATAAAGAACTCCATGACTCCAAGAGGACAAGCAATCCAATTAAAAAATGGGCAAAGGACCTGAACAGACACTTTAGAGGACATACAGAGGGTCCAGAGACACATGAAAAGATGTTCAGTATTGCTAGCTGTCAGAGAGATGCAAATTAAAACCACAATGAGATACCACCACACACCGGTCAGAATGGCCATTATAAACAAATCAACAAACAAGTGCTGGCAGGGTTGCGGAGTAAAGGGAACCCTAGTGCACTCTTGCTGGGATTGCACACTGGTGCAACCACTGTGGAAAACAGTATGAAATTTCCTCAGAATATGAAAAATGGAACTTCCTTTTAACCTGGCAATTCCACTGCTAGGATTATATCCTAAGAACCCTGAAACACCAATCCAAAAAAACCTATTTACCCCAATGTTGATAGCAGCATTATTTACAATAGCCAAGTGCTGGAAGCAACCTAAGTGCCCATCAGCAAATGAATGGATCAAAAAACTATGGTACATTTACTCAATGGAATTCTATGCAGCAAAAATAAAGAAGGAGCTCCTACCCTTTGTGGCAGCATGGATGGAACTGGAGAGCATTATGCTAAGTGCAATAAGCCAGGTCGTGAAAGACAAATACCATATGATCTCATCTTTAGCAAGAACCTAATCAACAAAATGAACAAGCAAGCAAAATGTAACCAAAGACATTGAAATTGAGAACAGGCTGACAGTGACCAGAGGGGAGAGAGGAGGTGATTATAGGGGAAAAGGGTGAAGGGTTTGCAGGAATAATTATAAAGGACACATGGACAATAACAAGGGTGGATGGAAACAGGGGAGGGAATTGGGGAGGGCTTGGGTGGTAAGGAGGGGTGGGGGGAAAAGGCAGAAAACTGTAATGAGCACCAATAAAAAATGTAAAAAAAAAGCTAAACTACGAAAAAAAAAAAAAAAACCCCAACAAAAACAAAACCAAACAAACAAAATACTAGTTTTACCTGATAGGGCTGGGAGGTAAATCCACAGTCAATTTTGTACTTTTTAGAGAATTTGGTAAAGTTTTAATGGGAAGGATTTTTTAAGATAAAATAAACTTTATAATCTATGCTTTCATTGTTTTTAAAAATTTTCAATGCATAGATGTCTCTTCTTTACCATATCAACATAGAATCATATCAATGTACTATCAGAAATCTGGTAACAATCTGATTCCAAATAGTATTATCAATTAATGTGCTTTATTCTATGACATAAACAGAGGCAACAGAAAATAGTACTTTGCAATCTGGTTCAGTAGTCATACATAGATTGCAATAATGCATGTCAGTAAAAGTTGTAACATGTCCTTTGGAATAAAATTAGAAGAAAGTTGAAATTAGAGACATTTTAGAGATTCTGTGCCTTATGACAGAGGTTGAATTGATGAAAAGAGAGGTTTTAAAAATATAATTTGAAATGTTTATGTTGGTTGAATAAAATCATTTAAATTTTATCATATTAGTTGGAGAGTAGAGGCAACTACAAGAATTTGTGCCAGTTTTGGATGTGTTTTTAAAAGAAGTTTCATAGCATTACCAAGGTCCTCATAATCAAATGGTTATTGTTAATATTCTTACACAAGAAATAAATTTAGAACTTACTCTATCTTGGGTTAAAAAAAAGACTAGAAACATGTCCCAAAAGGAAAAAAATAATGAAAGAAAGAAATACAGAGAGAAAGAGAGAGAGAGAGATTCTTACAGGGGATCATGTTTAAAAAACATAAGCAGTAAAGATAAAATCACCATTCATAGATTGTTTTAAATATCTTGGTGACATGAAATGGCATAGTATAATGATTAAAGGCATTTCTTCCATAATTTTTCCCTCTTCCAACATCAATATTTTTCTTCTTCTTAATTATTTGTCCAATTTTTAAAACACAAAATTCTCTCTATGCTACTTTTGTGGCTTCTACCTTTTGTAGAAAAACTACTGAACAATTGCCTCCTTACTGTCTCTAATTTCTTTTTCTTTCCTCCTAATCTTGTATACCTTTTATTTTCTTTTTTGTATTATTGCATTAGATAATACTTCCAGCATGCTGTTGTAAAGGAGTGGAGAGAGGAGGCATCCTTGTCATTTACCTGATCTTAGTGGGAAAGCATCGAATTTCTCTCTATTATGTATCACATTAGCTATAGATTTTTAGTAGATATTCTTTACCAAATTAAGGAAGTTCCTTTACTCATAGTTTATTGAGAATTTTGATCATGAATTGTTATAGGATTTTACCAAATGCTTTTTCTGCACCTATTATTATAATCATGTGATTTTTTCTTTGTCAGCATGTTGGCATGATGAATTACATTGCTTTGCACATGTTGTACCAGCCTTACACACTTTGTATAAATTCCACTCGGTCATTGTTGACTCAATTTGCAAACATTTTGTTCAGGAGTTTTGCATTCTGTTCATTCCAATACCCTTTTTGTCATTCTTTCTTGAGCAACTTGTAAGTGCTTTCACCATCACTGTCCAGAGATTGCTTTTATTGTATCCCCCAATACCTGCAATATGTTAAAAATATCTGCTAAACCACTGGCCTTTTCCCGTCTCCATCTGTTCTACCAGCAGAATTGTATGGTTGGTCACCTCTTCTCCTTCAAGCTTTTTCTTCACTTGGGTTTCCAGAATGTCACACTTTCCTTCCTTTCATCTCTTACAGTCCCACCTCATTTCTCTGATCTTGGGCCTCATCTCTATCATATATAGGCTCCTGGCATTAAGTAAACACCAACTGTACAGTGTCCACTCCCAAATCATTATCTTCAACTCAGAGCTCTCTTCTAAACCCTAATCATGTCCATTTTTCTATGTGAAATCTCCAAAATAGGCCCAAACCACACTCTTGATTCTCCAAAATCTCCTGTATCAAACAACTTGATTTTCTCGTTAGCCTGGCTCCAAATTCTGAATTACCCTCAATTCTTTTACTCTCTCACCTCAAATTCAATCATCAGGAAATTCTCTTGGATCTATCTTCAAAATATCCAGAATCTGATTACTTCTTTTTTCTCCAACTGCTGTGCTCTGGTTAAGCCACCACCATCATCTTACTTAGATTATTTTAATACATGTTTAACTCTTATGTTTGCTTGTTCTCTTGCCTCTCCCTCATCCCTACCCCCCAGTCTATTGCCCACACAGAAACCAGAGTATCATTTTATACCTAAATTCTAGACATGTTCCTCTACTCAAATGCTCCAACATGATCCAGTCTCAGGGTAGAAGCTTCTCTGACTTCATTTGTTGCTACTGTCTTTCTCCTGGCCACCTCGGTGCTCCTCCACCACAGTACACATTTCACCTCAGTGTCATGGCAAGGTTCCTGTTGTTACCTGGATTGCTCTTCCCCTACATGTCTTTACAACAGGTGTTCTCACTCATGACTTCCAAGATTTTTCAGATGTCACCTTCATGATGAAGCCTTCTCAGAATATCCTGTTTGAAGTCTTAGACCATATGAACTGTGGCATAGTCTGTTTATCTTCCCTGCTTTATTTTTAATTCCAAGCATTTATCTTCTAATGGCATATTGTTTATTTTACTTACTTGTGTATCTTTGTGTATTTTATACCTTCCCCTACTAGAATGTAATCCTCACCATGGCAAGATTTGTGCCTCTTTTGTTCACTGTTTCATACACAATGCCTAGAGCAGTTAGTTTCTGCCATCCAGCAAACACTGATATGTTTGTTCACTGGATTCATGAATGGATGTTGGGGTTCTATAAACCTGTTAGAATCCTGCTTGCATTACCTGTGGTAGATAATTGTACTCTTTTGGGACTAAGTTTATTTTTTTAATATGTTTTATTGATTATGCTATTACAGTTGTCCCAATTTTTCCCCTTTGCCCTCTTCTGGCACAGACTCTGGCTTGTGGGGTCTGCCACATTGTTGTGGAGGCATGAGAAATTCACATGGATTACTGAGTCCTGTGGAGGAAAAGGGTTTTGAGGAGAAAAAGCCTCAGTCCTTACCTTGACTGGCCTTTATTGCTTTTCTGGGACATTAGATGATGGTCCTCATTTACTATGCACAGGTTTGCTTTAGGTGGTTACCTTTTACAGAAAACAAAGGAGATGATGCTGCTAATCACATCAGAGAAGGATATTTGCAAATGCAAAAGGAAAAGTGGTTGAACTGGTTACAATCCATACTGGGGTGGTTTAGCACAGACTTTAGGAAGTTACAGTAAGCACTTGCTGCCTCAATTCAGGGTGACGGAATTTTAGCAAAAGCAAATCTCAAAGCAGCCTAGGTAAAATGCAGGTAAAATCTCCCAAGATTCCTCATGGGAGAACTTATCCATGGCTGTGGGTTCTGTCTGGGCCCACACCACGCAGAAATCTCCTATATTTCCCCCCTTGTTTTTAGTTAGGACCACTATAGATCCCACAAAGCTTGCTACTTGCTGTTCTCTCACACAACCCTGGGAAAATAATTCACAAATGTGTCAAAGTACACAGAAAATTATTACAATCAGTAAGCAACCAGCAGTTACAAAGACCCACATTCTCAGATTAAGCCCATCAGTCATTGTCCAGCAGTAATGATCAAATAGATAATATTCAAAGAACTCTGAGGGCCTATTTTGAGTTAGGGTCAAATAGCTAAAGGGCCACAAAACTTTGGGGAAACAAATTCATTTCAGGCTTGGACCCTTATCATTTAAATTGAGGGTATTAGCAAAGTAGTTTTCATAGGAATTTATGCATTCTTTCTTAGGCCTGATCACGCTGGGAAACCTGCCCTTTCCAGCACAGGGCTACACCCACCACCAGCATTGTTTCAGGCTTAGGTCAAGCAGGGGAAGTAAGGCAGCCAAGAGATTAGGAGACTTCTTGGAAACAGATAAGAACTCAGGCTATGTCAAAGCCAAGGGGCCAGGGTCCATCACCCCCTTTTTCTATAGCCCCCCAAGTCCTTCCTTGAGGGCCCCCTCATGATCATGCTTGTCTTAGGTCATTCCTCCCTTGAGGAATCTTACCTGTTATTGGCTAACTGATTAAGCATTGGGGGTCAGGCAGGGTGAAGTAAAAGGAGCAGAGGCAGTGCCCCTGCCAGGGAGATAAGCTTTGTCTTCTCAGTGGCTTATGGTTCCAAGGTCTTTTTACTCAGCCTTAGCCATGGGGGGTTACAGCTTCTGAAACCAGGCAGGGTGGTTCCCAACATCTAATCTCCCCCCTTTTTTTACATTGTAAATGCAATTGTAGCTGTTAAACCTGTGAAACCTACTATTTACTGTTGCCAAATGCAATCTCAAGAAAACAACCTCCATATATATTATAAAGCACAAATAAGGATTAAGACAAAGGGGCATCCAAGGGCTGCTAGGACCCAAACCCATAAATTCAGTCCATTGAAGCAGTTTTTAGGGTTCATTCATTGTAAGATTATTGTGGAGGGTCTGGAACACTTTTTGTTCTGTAAGGCATTTGCTCAAGCATTAAGAGCCTTAATGTCCCCCATGTGGTGGGGACATGCCTAAAGGGAACATTATGGGGCACTAGGGGGTTGTTACCCTCTGCAGGAGGCACTAGAGCCTCAGTCCCCATCATTGGGGCAGGCCCCATCCTCCTCCATTGGCAGAGCCAGGGTCGTTAGTGACAGTGTGGGTGTCCATTTTCCTTCTGGTTGTTCAGGGTTAGCTGGGCCATCTGGTCTGTCAGCCAGTTGTTTCTCACCTCCATGTAGCAGAGCTTGGTATCTTTTTCGCTCATCATAAGGCTTTATTCTTTTGGCTGGCAGCCAGACAGGACCTGTAGGAATGGAAACACACGCATACCCTCTTCTCCAAGTTAAGAGATCTACAGGGCCCTGCCAAGAGCCATTTCCCAGCGTATCTCTATATAAAACCTGAGGATAAGATGACTTTAGCTTCTTCTGAAAATGTTTCTCAATTGTAGTACAGAGTGATTCATCACAATTTAGAAAATTATAGGTAAACATGGCTACATAATCAAATTTTGGGGGGGACTCATTACTTCTCCTTTTTCTGTTTTTTTAAGAAGATTTTTAAAAGTATGATGAGCCTGTTCTACAATTGCCTGATGTGTTGAATTGTAAGGTATTCCTGTTTCATGTTGGATATTCCAACGATGAAGAAAAACCTGAGTAGAATGGGCAAGGTATCCAGGGCCATTATCAGTTTTAATTTGCTGAGGCCATCTTAAATGACTAAAGGCCTCAAGCCAATGGGCTTCTATATTTTTAGCAGATTCTTCTGTTAAGGCAGATGCATGTTGGGCATCACAATAAGTATCAATAGAAATACGAACGTATTTTAATTTTCCAAAGGGAGCATAATGAGTGACATCTGTTTGCCAAATTATTTGAGAATTTAGTCCTCGAGGATTAACTCCTGTAGATGGGGGTGCCTTGCAAAGGGCTTGGCAATCAGGACATTCTTTAATAATTTGCTTAGCTTGGAAAGACAGGCCCCCTGCTGTTTCTGCAAGCTGCAATGAGTTTAACCAGCAACTTAATTGCCCTGTTGTTCTCAGGACCTTGTAGTTCCTAGGTTCAGAGTTTTCAAGAAAAGTGGGAAAGATGGCGGAGAGGGGGTGCTTTATCAAAATATGTTTTAGACAAAAATGGTTGCACACCAAAGGTCTTTTGTAACTTGATTGACTAGCGGTTCCCTCCTGGAAAATAGGCAGCTCTTCCTAAAGGAAATGATCAGTGTTTATAGGTACTGAATTAAAAAATGGTACTTAGTCTTCCATGGAGAAGGGCTAGTTCCCCCCGGGAGACAGTACGCCTATATTTCAGTTTTATAATAGAGGGTCATGGCTCTGACATAAACATGGAGGATTCTTAATATTTCTTTAATACGTCACACCCCCATCCCACTTATAGCATGCATGCCTTAGATTGACAAATTTATGAACATATTCACAACTTTCAGAAACAGTTTTTTCTTCACTGGCAAATACATTTACTTTTTTTTGTTAATTCTTATTGATTACTGCATTCCTTGAGTGTGCTCAAAAGTGAGCTGTCTTATTATCTAGTGCCCTTGATAACTTTAGGGAGGCTGGAGAAGAGGGAGGGAGGATACTAATATCCACAGGCTTGTTCCTAGGACCAAAGCTGTCCCTGGGCCTCCATAAAGAAGATTCAGAGTGGTTCAAAGACACATTTCCTCATTATTTTTCTTCCTGTGCTTTTTACTGTCTAAGGGAAGTGAGATCTTTTCCCCTTCTTTAAACAATCAATTTAAATTCTTTCTGAGTAGAATCCTTATAACAACATTAGAGATCTTATTCTATTTACCATAGGTTTAGCAAAATATTTTGAGACTGAGCTGTTCCTTTCAAAACAAAAACAAAAACAAAACAAAATTCAAGCAAACCAGGATTTTCCAATTAAATCCTCTAAAGCAGGGAGTGAGACACTAACCTAGATTCTTATCTCACACCACCTGGTGTGATTTCAACTTCCTCCAACCTGTTCCTAAATAATTAATTCTAAAGACCCCATATCAGGGAGACATTCAGCTGCCCTAAAAAGCTGCTGAAGTAGCTTAAATCATTGCTCTTGTTCCTTAGAGAACCCATTCTCCATGGTTGAGGATTCACAGAAACCTTTCAAGAAATTTTTTAACAAATAAAAGAACCTCTTTCTGAAATTCCTCCTGCCACAAGCACAGCGATTACAAAATCAGTCTCAATTTTGCTTTCTCTCCACCTGGACCTTTAAATCCTTACACAGGAGGATGGAGGGAAAAGGCAAAACTGAAGGGACCGCAAGAAGTAGCTTAAAAGAATTTGATGAGATGCCTGTAAATTGTCCTGTAATTAGTTGATGCATTTAAAGCCAATTAAAGGGAAAATCTTTGCTCTTTCTCCCAAGCCTAGATCCTAGTTGGATGTTGTGCCACGGGGATGGACTTGTGGGTGTTTTTATATTGTTGCAGTGAGCACTCTTGTGGCTCTTAATTGCTCGACCAGTGCCCGCAAAGTTGTGGCAAATACTTGAGAGATGGAGCAAGGCTCCTGCTTACTAAAGAAGGTACAGTTGCAAAGCAGTCACAAGAGAGAGCGACCTAGGAAGAAAACTCTTTTCCTCTGAAATCCAACACACCCTATGATCTAACAGAAAAGCACTTGAAGTCATCATCCCTTACCTGGGCTGATGTGCATGTACTCCAACCAAGTTAGTGTGTTGTCCACAATGATAGCTCTAGCCCTGGGTCCCTTTTCCTGAGTGCCATCTGATGCGAACCCTGGCTTGTGGGGTCTGCCACACTGTGGATGAGGCATGAGAAACTCACACAGACTACCGAGTCCTGTGGAGGAAAAGGGACAGCATGGCTTTTCTCTCAAGAGGAGCAAAAGCCTCGGCCCTCAAGGTGACAGGCCTTTATTTCTTTTCTGGTCACATTACATGATGGTCCTCATTTACTATGCACAGGTTCACTTTAGGTGGTTACCTTTTACAGAAAACAAAGGAGCCGATGCCACTAATCCCATCAGAGAAGGATATTTGCAAACGAAAAGGGAAAAGTGGTTGAATGGTTACTTCAACCACGTTTGAGGCAGTGGTTTCTGCCTCAATTCAGGTTTAGCACAGACTTTAGGAAATTATAGAACTTGCTGCCTCAATTCAGGGAGAGGGAGTTTTAGCAAAAGCAAGTCTCAAAGCAGCCTAGGTACAATGCAGGCCTGATTCCCCACTAGAGGACCTATCTGTGGGCATGGGTCCTGTATGGGACCACACCACGCAGAACAGTCTCCTATACTCTTCCACCCTGTTCCCCCCTTTCCCTCCAGCAATATGCCCCTGGGTCATGTCCATGGGTCATGCACATAAGTTCTTTGGCTATTCCATTTCCTATATATTGTTCTTAACAACACCCTGTCTATTCTATACCTACAAATTTGTACTACTTAATCCCTGCACCTATTTCCCCACTCTGCCCCTTCCCCCACCTAACTGATAACTCTTCAAATGACATTCATATCTGTAATTCTGATACTGTTCTGCTTGTTAGCTTAGTTTGTTTATTAGATTCAATTTTTGGTAGCTGTGAATTTATTGCCATTTTATTTTTTTATTTTTTATTTATTTTATTTTATTAATATATTTTATTGATTATGCTATTACATTTGTCCTATTTCTACCCCATCATTCCCCTCCACCCTGCACACCCCCTCCCACCCACATTCCCCCCCTTTAGTTAATGTCCATGTGTCGTAAGTTCTTTAGCTTCTACATTTCCCACACTATTCCTGCTCTCCCCTTGTCTATTTTCTACCCAGTGTCTATGCTACTTAGTCTCTGTACCTTTTCCCCCTCTCTCCTCCTCCCACTCCCCTGTTGCTAACCCTCCATGTGATCTCCATTTTTGTGTTTCTTTTCCTGTTCTAGCTGTTTGCTTAGTTTGCTTTTGTTTAGGTGTGGTTGCTAATATCATGAGTTTGCTGTCTTTTTACTGTCATATTTTTAATCTTCTTTTTCTTAGATAAATCCCTTTAACATTTTGTATAATAAGGGCTTGGTGATGAAGAACTCCTTTAACTTGACCTTTTCTGAGAAGCACTTTATCTTCCCTTCCATTCTAAATTAAAGCTTTGCTGGATAGAGCAATCTTGGATGTAGGTCCTTGCCTTTCATTACTTGGAATACTTCTTTCCAGCCCCTTCTTGCTTGTAAGGTCTCTTTTGAGAAATCAGCTGACAGTC
>PVKU01014441.1:0-23103 GCA_004027475.1 Anoura caudifer | reverse complement strand
ATTTTTTTAATTAAATTTTATTTTAATTGTTGTTCTTATACAGTTTTCTGTTTTCTACTCCCATCCCGTCCCTCCACCCCAGCCCTCCCCAGCTCCCTTCCATTTCCACCCCCCCTAGCTTTTGTCCATATGTCTTTCGTACTTGTTGCTCTAATCCCTTCCCCTTTTCCCTGGATATTCCTATCCCTCTCCTCTCTTGTTCTCAATTTCAGTGTCTTTGGTTATATTATACTTGTTTGTTTGTTTTTTTGATTAGGTTCCTGTTAAAGGTGAGATCATATGGTATTTGTCTTTCACCGCCTGGCTTATTTCGCTTAGCATAATGCTCTCCAGTTCCATCCATGCTGTCGCGAAGGGTAGGAGCTCCTTCTTTCTTTCTGCTGCATAGAATTCCATTGTGTAAATGTACCATAGTTTCTTGATCCATTCATTTATTGATGGGCACCTAGGTTGCTTCCAACACTTGGCTATTGTAAATTGTGCTGCTGTGAACATTGGGGTGCATAAAGAATGAAATCTTAGCATGTGTGACAGCATGGATGGACTTAGAGGATATTGTGCTAAGTGAAATAAGCGAGTCAGAGAAAGACAAGTACCATATGATATCACTTATATGTGGAATCTAAAGAATAAAATAAACGAACAAATACAATATAAACAGACTTTAAGATACAGAAAGCAAACTGATAGATGCCAGATGGTAGAGGGGTTGGGGTGCTAGGTGAAAGAGGTGAAGGAATTAAGAAGTACAAATTGACAGCTACAAAATAGTCCCAAGGATGTAAAGCACAGCAGAAGGAATGTAGTCACTCATACTGTGATAACTATGTGTGGTGCTGGGTGGGCACTGGACTTACTGGGGGATCATTTTATAAATTATATAAATGTCTAACCACTATGCTGTACACTTGAAACAGTTATAGTATTAAAATGTCAATTATAATTGAAAAATAAAATTAAAAGAGGAAGTTATAAAAAATCATGACATTATTTTGTGCTACTTTATGAAAAAGAAAAACTGAAAGAATAAATAGCATGAATAATTTATTTTAAATGCAGCTTTAAAAACTGACCTAATTAGAAGCAGAAACTCTAAACAGAACAATTATCACAGAAGAAAATGGGGCAAATATTTTAAAGAGTTCCCCCAATAAAAGCAGCAAACCTTGGAAGTTTCATAAGTAGTCTGCCAAAATTCCTGTAGGTCAAAACACTGAATACTTAAACTATTCCAAAGCAGAACAGTTAACATCTTTCAGATTTATTTTATGAAACATTATTATTGATCCCCAAACTGATGATTTCATAGAAATGTATTATAAAAATTGCTAACTAATCTAGTTATGACTATTGATGCAAAAATTTAAAATAAAAGTTACTTAACAGATTCCAACAGAGTATTTTAAAAACAACCAATTAGGTTTCATTCTTAGATTGTTGAGAAACCATTAGTTTATTGTATTAATTGAGCTAAGGAGAAAACTAGTTGTATGATTTCCATAGATGTGGTGAAGACCCTGGCCTTCTGCAGGTCATCCTGCTATGCTCTGTCAGGCTCTGTACCCAGCACCCCCCATGGGAGGTGGCGCCCCCAGGTGGCCTGCCCTGCTGTTAGCCTTGCTCGTGTGCATCCAGAGGAGGCTCATAGAAAGGAAAGAGTTGATGAGTGCATAAGGACTCCATTTGTGCCCAGGGGCTTCCAGGGATTCTAAACTCTCATGTTAGTTCACCTTTAGTCTTTAAAAACCCATTATTCTTTCAGTTGATTTTATTTTCTGCTTTTAATATTCCCCCAGTCTGCCAGGAGTAAAACAATTTGTCCCTCCCATCTGTCCTCAGAAGTATTTGTCAACTTTTTGATTTCAGTTTGCATGGTTGCTTTGTAACCTCAACCTTAGGTTTTATAGAGAGAAATAGAATATTATAATGTTATATGTACATACACATGTTCATATGTGCACATATGTGTGTACACAGGTCCACATATATAATTGGCTTGTGCATTTATGGAGGCTGAGAAGCCCCATCATCTTCTAACTTCAAGCAGAGACCCAGGAGAGCCAGTGCTGTGGTTCAGTCTGAGTGAATGTCCAAAACCTGGGAGTGCAAAGGGCAGGAGAGCATCAATGTCCCAGCTCAGGTAGTCAGTCAGGAAGGACTGAATTCTTCCTTCCACTACCTCTTCATTTTATCCGAGTCCTCAAAGGATTGGATGGTGCACACCACAGTGTGTGTGTGTTGGGGGGGATAAACCACTTCACTGATTCCACCAATTCCAGGGCTAATTTCATCCGGACTCACCCAGAAATAATGCCTAGCCAACTATCTGGACCTCCAGTCAAGCTGACATGAAAACTTAACCATCATGCACACACATGCATGGTGTATATAAATAGTGAGAGTTGGAGTGATGTTCTTCACCCTGAACTCAGGAGCTATGGTTTATGCATCACTGTAACAACAACTAATTGCATATAGCTCTCCTATTAACACACTCATTATTGGCTTAAACTAGACATATCAAGTTACATTAATTGGAGGATTTTCTATTTTTTTGTCTTCTATGTATAAAGAATTTCAATATTTACTCTTGGTTACTCCCTAGTGGTAGCATTTTGGAAACAACTGAGAGTACTTATTAGATAATTATTTGACAGTATTTCAGGTCTGAAAGAGGAGCTCTAATTAATAAGCCAGTACATAAAACAGAAACAAATCCTTTGAACACAAATCTTGCTGTGCTAAAGATATATGGCGGAAAAATCACCAAGCTTCTTGCAAACAGAATACATTTCTGAGAGTAGTTACTAAGCTGAGTTTCTTACCTCAGGGACTTCCTAAGGACAGCTAGGGCTTTGTTTTGTATTACCAGAGTACCTGCCCCACATGAATAGTGGATTTAGGAAGAAGAACACAACACAAGCCAAGCAGATGCAAAATTAAATGCCAAGCTGGACTATTGAAAAGTCCAGTCTTTTCAAAGTGCATATAGCGACTTCCAGCCAAGATGGAGGTGTAGGTGGACACACTGTGCCTCCTCTCACAACCAAGATTAAGGACAACAAAAATATAGAACAAAAAAACCCCATCCAGAACAGATAGAAAATTGAATTGTATGGATGTTCGACAGTGATTCACCCAGATTGGTAAGAGGGATGGAGTCAGCGGCCGGCAGAGAGGGTTTGTGGCAGGAAAAGGTGGTGGCTGGTGGTCCTGGGTGTGCAGGCAGAGGTTGGCACACCCCAGGTGCACAGGCAGTGGTTACTGAGTGCAGGGAGGCAAAGAGCAGACCAAGTGAGGTGCACAATGTGGCTGACCACGGTCACACATTCACGTGCAGACAAACCAGGTGAAAACGGGCAGCAAGACAGACTGTGCAATGCAGGGCCCCAGTGCCTGGAAATAAAGCCTAAAGGCACTGATTGAAAACACTTGTGGGGATTGAAGTGCTGGGAGAGAATCTTAAACTCACAGGAGAGTTTGTTGGAGAGACCCCCAGGGTCCTAGAATGTACACAAGCCCACCCACATGGAAGTCAGCACCAGAAGCGGTGGAGGGGACTGGAATCCGAGAGAGAGTGGGGCAGGCGCCATTGTTCCCTCTTGGACCCCGCCCCCACATACAGCGTCACAACTCTGTGACTGGGTTGCCCCATCCTGGTGAACACCTAAGGCTCCATCCCTCACTATGTAACAGCCATGACCAGACCAAAACCCCCCCACAAAAAAACCCAAAACCAAAAATGGCTCAACTGGGAGAACAGATCAAAGCCCCAGAGCTAATTCATCTAAGCGACCAAAGATAGCCAACCTATCAGATGCACAGCTCAAAGCACTGGTAGCTAACCTATCAGGTGCACAGTTCAAAGCACTAGTGATTAGGAAGCTCACAGAATTGGTTGATTTTGCTCACAAATTAGATGAACAAATGGAGGCTACAATAAGTGAAATGAAGAAAAACACACAGGGAACCAATAGTGATGGGAGGGACTCAAACCAATGGAGTGGACCAGAAGGAAGAAAGAAACAACCAAATAGAAAAGAATGAAGAAACAAGAATTCAAAAAATGAGGAGAGGCTTAGGAACCTCCAGGACATCTTTAAACATCCCAACATCCGAATTATAGGGGTACCAGAAGGGGAAGAGGAAGAGCAACAAGTGGAAAACTTATTTGAACAAATAATAAAGGAGAACTTCCCCAATCTGGCAAAAGAAATAGATTTCCAGGAAGTCCAGGAAGCTCAGAGAGTCCCAAAGAAGGTGGACCCAAGGAGGAACACAGCAAGGCACATCATAATTACATTAGCCAAGATTAAAATGAAGGAAAGAATTCTAGAAGCAGCAAGGGATAAGGGCACAGTCACCTACAAAGGAGTTCCCATCAGACTGTCAGCTGATTTCTCAAAAGAGACCTTGCAGGCAAGAAGGGACTGCAAAGAAATATTCCAAGTCATGAATGGCAAGGACCTACATCCAAGATTGCTCTATCCAGCAAAGCTGTCATTTAGAATGGAAGGGAAGATAAAGCACTTCTCAGATAAGGTCAAGTTCAAGGAGTTCATCATCACCAAGCCCTTATTATATGAAATGTTAAAGGGACTTAACTAAGAAAAAGAAGATAAAAAATAGGACAGTAAAAAGACAGCAAACTCACAGATATTAACCACCACACCTAAAACAAAAGCAAACTAAGCAAACAGCTAGAACAGGAACAGAAACACAGAAATGGAGATCACATGGAGGGTTAGCAACAGGGGAGTGGGAGGAGGAGAGAGGGGGACAAGGTACAGAGAACAAGTAGCATAGACGGTGGGTAGAAAATAGACAGGGGGAGGGCAAGAATAGTGTGGGAAAAGTAGAAGCTAAAGAATTTATGACACATGAACATGAACTAAAGGGGGGAATGTGGGTGGGAGGGGGTGTGCAGGGTGGAGAGGAATGATGGAGAAATGAGACAACTGGAATAGTATAATCAATAAAATATAATTTAAAAAACTGTATAGAGTAACAAGACTTGAAATTCATGGTGTCTTTTCTTACTCTTCATCTCTCCAGCCTCTATTCTGCAGTTGTTTCTCTGGGTTTCTGATTTATTTATTTATCTTAAAAAAAAAAAAAAAAAAACAACTTTGCTTCTGATTTTTGTTCCTCTCAGCATTATTCTCATGTCTGATTTTGGCCTCACTGTCACCACTTCCCACAGTTCTTGTTTCTCTGAGTGGGTCCGGTAGTCGAGTGCTTCTGTGGGTAAACGCTCCTGATACAATCAAGCCCCATTCCATGGCCAATGTTCCAAATCAGATCAGGACCTCTGCACTTCTGCCTTTTCCTCTGATAGTTCACATCTCTATTTCATGGAGGCTTTTTCTGGGTTAGTTTACTTTCATCTAGATCAATCTTATACTTCCTCATTCACTCAACCTGATTTGTGTGTTGATTATCTAAACTATGTATGTATATTAATATTACCCATGCGTCGATGGAATCTGTGTTTATCTCTGGGGAGGCATTAGTGGGTTATTGGTGGTATTGCTCTCTATCCATTCCATTTCCTCAGTAGATTGTAAATTCAGCACAGACAAGATTGAAACTTCTCCCATTGCTTAACTTGAGAACAAAGCTCAATTTCATGCTTCTTGGGAGGAGGCAGTAAGGCCTTGTATGATTCTGGTGCCCCCATTGTGAGCTATAATTGAGGTATACCCTTTAGTAGTAGTCTGGAAATGCTTGAGTCTACACATGCTAGGGATGATAATGAGTTGGATAAAAGTGATTTTACTGAGTTTTTGAAAGATAATACACATAGCAAGCATCAATATTAACTATTCTTATTATCATTTCTGTTGGGACTAAAAAAAGTATGTCCATAATTATTTAAGCACCGAGGACTCATTGATCACCCACATTCATCACTGATGACACAGGTGACTGACACTTCTTTTAAGTAGAACAAATTAACTGTGACACTTGACACACTTTCAAAATGCTACCGCCTTCCTCGTTCTTGAGTCTGTTAGATCAGGCAGGCTGTCTTCTGAGTGGATGATATCTAATCAAACATAGGTGCCACCTGCATTTTACTTCTTCCTCTTTTTCTTTCCAAGTTAAACTTACCCACCACCTTGATTTTTCACAATTTTTCTCTTTTCGTCACAGTTCTTGAATAATGAAGGTCTTAGTTTTTGGACTGCTGTAACAAAATGCTATAGACTAGCGGCACAGACACAATAGAAATTTATTTCTCACGGTTCTGGAGGCTGGAAGGACATGAGGATACCAGCATGGTCAGGGTCTGGTGGGAGCCCTCCGCGGGGTTACAGAGGGCTGGCTTCTCATTGTGTCCTCACGTGGCAGATGGAAGGAGGTCTCAATTATAAGCCCCCAGTCCCATTCATGAGGGCTCTACCTCACGTCCTCAGCACCTCCAAAAGGCCCTCCTTTCTCATTCCATCACTTGGGCGTTCGAATTTCAACATATGGATTTTGGGAAGACACAAACATTTATAAATGGCAATGCTATATTTTTGAAATGACTAGATTTTAGGTTATGTGAAAATTTTGGCTGTATATAACACATTAAACTTCAACTATTTTTGAAAAACAAATTGCCTTAAAAATCAGTTTGGGTCAACGACACCAGGTCAGTTTTCATTGGATGATCTAATTTTTTAGATCCTGCTGTTTTGTTTCTCTTAATCATGTCATACCAATTTGTACTTTAAAAGTTTTCTGTGTGAACTAAGAAGTGTTATTTAGCAAAGGCAATTATTTGATTACCTCCCTGGTGCTAGTCACAGCCTGGCATTTAATCTGGCTGAGGTCCGCAGACCGCAATTTGAACAATCAGGGTAGTTTTCTGTAATTGCAATAAATCATACCATTAACCATGGCAGACTTTCCATCCCACAGATTTTTTTTTTCAGTAACAGTTAACTCCTGAACTCCGTGTGAAAGCCAGATTTCACTGTAGTCAAGTGAATTTCATAGTCAGCCGGCAGAATATAAAGACAGTGTCTGTGTTGGAAAAACACGTATGTCCCAAGAGCGAAGCCTAAAGAGGTCACTTTTACCTTAAGAGATGTAAGGCTCAAATGAATGAATATGCCACACACGTAGGCCATCTGAAAGAATAATTGTGAGAGGACTATCTGCTACAAGGCTGTGTATTTCCTAATGGAGAAACAGACGGAGAGCAAGATGCGAGGCATACTTATATTGTTACATTTTGGTCATTTATGTAAAACATACCTGCTACTGTATTAAGGCTTCCTGTGATGAAACATATGAAAAGAGAAAATATTTTATTTTCTTTAGTTTTTGTTAATTTGAGAGAGAGACAGAGAGACAGAGACAGAGACCTGTTGTTCTACTTACATGTACGTTTTCATTGGCTGATTCTTGTATGAGCCCTGACCGAGGGTCAGACACGCAACCTTGGGGTATCAGGACAATGCCCTGACCATCTGAGCTACCAGGCCAGGACCAGAGAAAATATTTTAAAAGGAACATATATTGCCATTTTATGTGAGCTTGTTTTACAATATGTCCCTTTTATATTTAAAAAAATTAATAATATTCTAGGGCCTCCTATTTTAAAACTTTTACCTTAATACTGCCCTGCCCAGTGCCTCATGTGTAGACATGTCTCCTAGTTCACGCTTTCAGGGACGCACCTTCTCTGATGCGCAGTCGTCATTCCGACTGTTGGCTTCCCCTGTGGAAGATGAGAGAGTTCACGTGTTTTTGCTCTAACCTTATCAATGTTGTTAAGCATGTGTTTTTCTCGTTATTGTTGTTTTGACCATTTATATTTTGTTCCATCTCTCTAAGTCTCTTTTGCTTTGTCTATAAATTCAATAAAATAGCATAGTATTATGATTATCTAAATTATACTTAAAATGGTGCCAAATACTGGTTAGGACTTATAGAGAAACAAATTAGTTTCATGTGTCTAAACCCTTGATAATCAAAGCATGTCCCAATATCAAGGACTCGTTGCTTCTTTTAAATTTCTTTTGAGCTTTCTTTCCATTGCTAAGTTATTGTTGGCTCCACTGTGTGCTGTACTGGGCACTGGGAGGAAAATCCTCTGAGTCTCGCATGACTCAGACTGTCTTCATTTTGTCCTCAAATTAATTTCTGACTACGGCTTTACAATCCTAGCTTCATGATTACTGTCCATCAGACATTTGGATGCATTTCCACAGTCTTCTAGTAGTTGGTGTTGTGTCAAGAAGTCTGTTCTCAGTTTAACCTAGATTTTTATGGGTAATCTATCTTTGTTTTCTCTGTAGTATTATTTTTTTTCTGTAGTTGGTATTCTGAAACATTATGAATCTTTAAAAAATTATTTTAGAATTTATCTTCATTACCATTTGGTAGCATTTTACTTTTTTGGTTTTTATACCATTTTCACAATCACCTAATTCCATTTCAGATACCTTTTTTATATTTCATTCCTCAATGACTTTCCTTATTACATAAATACAATATCTTTTTTCCTGTTAACTTTTTAAAAAGTTTCTGAACACAAAGATATATTGAAAAGTGGGTTTAATGAATAGCTAACACCACCCCCCCCCCAACTGGATTCCACCATCACTAACATTTGGTACAATATCCTTCAGAACCTCTATGTGTACATCAAGCTTCCTAAAATATCCTCCTCTTTTTAGCATATTTTTTCTCTTTCTTCTGGTGTTAGTTGCTCTGATTATTTCTGCTGGACTTTCTCTTTTGTGTCATTGGTTTTCCTTAGTTGTTTATATTTTGTATTAATTGTTTATATTAATTTAAGTTTTTTAAAACACTAGATTGCTTGGCAGGTAAGCTGGCGTGAGTTTCTGCTGGCAAGCGTTTGCATTTCCTCCCATTTGGCTCAGTGAGTAGTCTGGTCACGGGCTCTGGGCAAGAGGGCAGGTGTGTCGGTCGGCAGGCTTCACCTTTGGTGCTGTTTGCCAGCGTACAGATGACTTCAGGACTTCAGTGTGGTTGTTACTGGGCAGAGCGATCTTTCCTTTTTCCCTCCTATGTGTCTGTTATGTGACTCCAGAGTTACCTTCAGCTTTGTTTGCTTGTCTGATACACTTCTACATATAGCACCATTGTAGTTAGAAGAAGGGACCTTGCTCTGCACAGATAGAAAGATATATTTCACAAGAGCATGGCCTGGATTTCAGCCCCAGGTAAATACCTTGCAGGGAACCTGTGTGGTGGCCCACACACCTGTATGTGGTGGCCTTACCTATATCCAAGACCTAAGAGCCTCCAGAGGGGAGTTCACTTTCAGAAGCTCTGTAAAGGTGAAGAGAGATAGATGGAAAGCTATAGTAGCCTTTCTAGTACCCACTCCAATTCCCACCTATATACAATTTCTCCATTGCTACCAGTTCCCACCTATATACAATTTCTCCATTGCTAAATTTTTCCTAGTATTTATAAATGTAATGTTTCAACTTGTCCAACAGCAGGGGGAGGTGTAAATGTGAGGCTTCAATCCTGAGGGAACTTACATGAATAGATCATGGAAGTCATGGGGGCAGCCACTGGAGGGGAGGGACAAGGAAAGGCTAAAACAGAGATTAAATGGCCATGTGTGAGGTAAGAGGTGTGAGGGTAAAAGTCAGGAAGGGTACAGGATTAGAGACTGTGTCTGCAGATTCACCTCAATGGAGGTGAACCCTGAATCCATGTTACTAGTGAACTCCATGAATTTGCCACTTGGGATGTCCTATTCAAGAACAAGATGTGTTTGCCTTTGGGTAGTTTTATTTTCTTGCAGCAGGTGAAGGAGGGTGTTCATATGCAAAGTTCCGTCTCCCTGAAGGAAGGCTTAGCCATTGCTCATATACCCTATTTAGTTAATTCTGTCTTATTTCCTCTTCGTAGTTGACTACACTTAGCCGGTTGGGTTCCTGTCAAGCTCATCTTGGCATCTGCAAGACACTGTGCTGTGTTCCAACACTGAGCAAGAGTAGCATTTAGTAAGAACTGCCCAGACCTTGAGACCTTTGTCCTGTCCAACAATGAGGGTGAAAGAAACTGGGGCGGCAGATGCAGCGAGCACACCCTTGACAAACACACCAAGGGTGGGAAAGGCAAGAAGAATTTATGAAGTTAAGAGCAGAAAACAATACAGTTTAGGTGGGAATTGTTGTTACTGTTGTCACAGTAGGTAGTTGGGAAGTAGGTATGCCATTTTATGTTACGTTTGTCCTGCATTTATAGCTTCAAAGTTTCTCCATTCACCCTAGGACAGAATGAGGACTGTCGCACATGACATGCTCTGGCCTCCAGGGTCTGGCCGCTGCTTGACCTCCAGCTCCCTCACCAACCCCCAGCGTTACTGTGTGCTCCTGCATTTCCCACCTTGAACACCGTTTTCTCTCATGTGCCTGTAACTGTAAACATAAGATTTTATCTAATTGTTTTCTATCAACCCAAAAAATACGTTTGCCTCCTCTTACCCTTAGCTAGAGATCTCTTTGCTACTAAACCCATTCCCATGGTGAGTTGATTTGCTCCTCCATCCTCCTTTCCCTGTACGTTGCCCTTAAATTGTATTGCATTTGTTTAATTGCTCTTAGAGAGCTATTTCCTTCCAGAATTGTCCTCATCATGACATCCACATGACTTGATACTTAATAGGGAGGTGCTCAGTGATTGCTGGCGAAATGGATAAATGAGGTCCACGCCCCACCCATTTCCAACCCTCATTCTCTGACACACCCTCCTCCCTTTTGGCCCTCTTTTATATTAACGTTAATTCTTCAAACTCAGAAAAACCCATCCGAAGGTAAGTCAATCAGGTTGAAAGACTTACCTTCTCAGAGGGTATAATAGCAGTCTATTCATTCCCTTGTCCATTCAATACACACTGTGTTCCAGGTACTGGCAGAAACACTGGGGGTGAACAAAAGCAGACCCAGTTTCCACTTTCTTAGAGCTCACTGTTTAGAGAGAGAAACTGACACTAATCACATGATTGTACAGACAAGCATGATCTTGTTCTCCAAAGGAAAAATCCGTGGTGCTGAGGGAAACTCTGATGGGGCAGTAGGTAGTTGGGAAAGTCATGGAATACTGCTTCTGGGAAAGTAACTCCTGAGCTGAGCTTGAAGAGGAGGAGAGAGAAGAGCGATCCAGCAGGAGTAAACAGAACATGCAAAGACCCTGAGGCTGGCACAGGGACTAGAATGCATTAAAAGGCCAGCAGCCCTGGCCGGATGGCTCAGTTGGTTGGAGCCTTGTGCCATACGCAAAAAGACTGTGGGTTCTGTCACCAGTCAGGGTACATACCAGGGTTGCAGATTCAATCTCCAATCAAGATGCATATAGGAGGTAGCCAATCGATGTTTCTCATCTCAGATTGACGTTTCTCTCTCACTCTCCCTTCCTCTCTCTCTAAAATGGATAGATATATCCTCAAGTGAGGATTAAAAAGAAAAAAAAAAAAAGGTCATCAGGGCTAATAGCAGGAGCAAAGATGAGCATATTGAAGAAGGTGGCGAGCAGTCAGCGTCCGCACGCTGTGTCCTCTGGGCCTGCTCAGCAAGCAGCCTCTGCCCGGACCAGGCTGCCTGAGTTTGCATCCTGCTCTAGCGCTTACCTCCTGGGTGGCTTTAGAAAGTCTCTCTGTCCCATTTCTCTCTGTGTCACATGCAGATTATATTAGTACCTGTTTTAGGATTAAATGCGTCCATGTGAAGCGCATTAGAGCAGTGCTGAGCACACAGCGCTATGATAGCTGTCAGCTCTCATTCTCCCTCTCTGGGCGTATTGCCAAGCTTAGATGCGCCGAAGCATTTGCTAAGTCATGAAGTCATGGAATTCATGTATGAATGAAATCTAGGTGTGCCTCTGATGATACATATATGCATCTACCTATAGAAAATATATGGATGGTCTATACATACATGCATTTTATATGTATTGTGTGTATCTATTACAGTATATATTTATACATGTGTATATATCATCATCGGCATATATTTTATTTACATGCATAAATTTATCATTGTTGGTACTTATATGAATGTATACACACACACGTATATGACTTCCATGACTTTGTGTAAACACTTGTATCTAATCTTACCCACTTTTATTTTGGTAATATGCCTGTGAAAAATATTTTATATTGAAAACTAGAGAGAGAAGGGAAATTAAAGGATTGTTTCTCTAATTTTCCCTTTAAAAACTATAATTTTCAGACTTACGAAGATTTTGATAACAGTTAAAACCTCTGTGTAAAAGGATTGTTTATTCCTTTCCATTTTTCACCCCTATTAAGAGCAGGGAGACCCTGTAGGTGGCATTTTCCTGTAAGCTAAGCTTCAAGCACCTACGTACATTGATCCAGCACGTCTTGACCCCTTAAGTCAAGGTAAACGTGCAGTAGCAGAAATCTCACTGATAAAAACGCCCTTTTTCAAGTCATTAACTGCTGCTAAGACATACTTGCATAAAGGGTATAAAGGGATTTCATTTCAAGCATCATTGAGTTGTGAAGGTAAGAATTATACGTAATTTCTTTCATTGGAAGTGTTATTTAAGTGGCCTTATTGATTTTCATTGGTGACCACATATAACTTGTAACATTACTTCCAATGATCATTTTGACAGTAATTGTGTTAAAATAGCATCCAAAGCACAAATAGGAAAAAAGAGAGATTTCATTTAGAACTCCTTTTTTTGCTGAGTTTTGTGCTATTTGGTGAACATGGAGCCTGGAGTGTGTGTGTGTGTGTTTTCTACAAGTATCACCAAGTGTAGTGTCTTTTAAGAGGATATTAGCTTCTGAATACATTTGGACCATGAAATAATATTACTCTTTGTCTCCCTTTGTCATTGTTAATTAGGGAAAATTGCCAGACTCCCCAGTGGCAACATGTCTAATTTAATAACCTGAGAATCTGATGCCTGAAAATATAATGAAGTGTACTAAATACCGTGGCTGTTTTATAATCACTGATACAAAACATATTGTAGCTAATATTTACTGATTAGAAAAGACTTTTATAAAGCACAAAATATAGTCAGATGAGAACTATAGCTCTATCTGCATAATTTAATATAATTATCCATCAGGAAATTATTTTTGAGGATGGGCTGGCTAACAGGCCAGATTTTGAAGATGAAGAAAATCAGTCAATGATACCATGCTAGATTTTTTTCTTGATTATGTAAAACACACACACACACACACACACACACACACACACAAATAAATTCAGTGGAAGTCTCTTTCTTTGAGAAAGTTTGTGCCATTTGGTTTTCTTCGGCAGCCTAAGTGATCATCCTAACAGAACAGGCCATTTTGTTTGGTATTTTGGTGTCTTTTGTATACTGCCTGAGCCAATCAATGTTTCGACTCACTTTAGAAAAGCTAGTCTCTCCCAGTATTTTCTTTATCTTAAAATATTACATGGGTGGCATTGTGGAATAGGAGGACTTACTTGCACTGAATCCCCAGTTTAGTGTTACCCCATTGTGTGACCTCAGAGAAAGATGGAATTTGGCAGGTGATTTGACCAGGGAATCTCAGTTTCCTTATCTGAAAACACAGGTACATTCATTATGGGGATTAAATGAGATTTCACTGTAATGCACTTTACCTGACACATCAGAGGGAATCAGATAATGGTTTTTTCTGTTCTACGTTTCCTCCTGAGGAAGTAACCATGATGCGGGAGCAGTGACGCATGAAGACTGAGCGTAACCCATGACTCTGAAGCAAAGACACCGTGTATTTATGTGTACGTGACCTGTGTGCATAGGAGATGGTTAAGTGTGGTGATTCGGAACTTGGAGGTGAATGAATTCAAGCTTGGATGAGCTTCAATCCTGGCTGTCTTCCTTATGGGTTTTGTGATTCTGGGGAGATTTCTTAATCTCTGGGAACTTCATTTTCCTGATCTGTAAAATGGGGATAGTAATAGTACCTAAGGGGTTAAACAGTGAAGACTGAATAAATTGAAGCACAGAGAAACTTCACCCAATCAGGGACACATGGATGTTTTCCTGTGCTCTTGTACTTTAGGCATTTCTCTCACAGTCCGTACACCCTTGTGAAGCCTTTTGTTTCACTGCTCTACCCTTTATTTGTGATGTTGACATCATCTGAAGTTCCCTTACAGTAAAACATGGATTTTTATTCCCCATTTAGCAACTGATTTGACTATGCAAACATTGCAAGGATAGTTTTACTGGTTTGAAGGGATTTGTGGTTGGTAATAGAATCAGATTTTCTTCCTGTTAATAGTAAATGGGTTTGAGAGAAGGCAGAAACTAAAGTAATAACACAGATTACGCCAAAGAATGAACATGCGTCTGCATAGTATCTCCCACATTACAAATTTCAGGGTAGTTTCAGTAAGTTGAGAAGATAGAGGCTCCAACATTTAGAATGTTTCAAAACACGTTCACATTTTTTCCTTAGCAAGACCAAAGTCTCTGCATATGTCGTTTGTTTCATACGCTTTTCTTGATGAACATTCATTGAGCACTTAATAGGATACAAAGGTTTGGGTGTGATTCCCCCTCTAATGTGTTCAAAGTTGGGGGTGGAGAACAATGGGGACAGGCACAAATCATGCTGCAATTCCCTGTATTAGGACAGTGTTAGAGAAGTGCGGAGGGGTTATGGGGACAGGAAGAAGGGCTCCCCTAGCCTAGCCTGGGGAAAGAAGGAAGGGAAAATTAGAGGTGATGAAGAGGGGTTGGGTCTCAATGAGAGATGGTTTTATACTCCTAGGAGGTATTTAGAAAAGGTAGAGCAGGGGTGTCAAACTCATTTTCACTGGGGGCCACATCAGCCTCATCGTTGCCTTCAAAGGGCCTAATGTAATTTTAGGACTGTATAAATGTAACTACTCCTTAACTAGGGGCAAGGAGCTTGGCACTGCTGCCAGGTAGAAATAAGATGCCAGGCCAGATAAAACCAGGTGGAGGGCCGGATTTGGCCAGCAGGCCTTGTGTTTGCCATCTGTGATGTGGAGGCATTTTTGTTTGTCACAATGATTAGGGGGTGGCATTACTGGTCTTGAGTGAGGGCAGTGATGCTAAATGTCCATCAATATACAGGACAGTCCCACATGGCAAAAATTGTCCTTTCCAATGTCAGTGGTGTCCTGGTTGAGAAACATTGAGGACCAAGGGGAAACAGAGAGTGGTATTTATGTCCTGTGTATTCTGTAGGGTGGGAGGTAAGATTTGCTTTGAACTTGTAGCAGTTGTGAAAATAAAGGCAGTTAGAAAGTGAGAATAGTTTTTCCTGTTTGTTGCTTCTGTTGGAATGCCTTGAACTGGTTTTTCAATGCCACAACTTCCCCAAAGCCTAATTGTAATGATGTGTGTTGGCTTGAATATGCTCTTGGAGAATTAGTCCACTCGCAACACTATCAGAAGGATGAAAACCCCAGGAAAGAACATTTCCTGTTTTTATTTTTCTTTCCACAAACTGCCAAGTTAAGAAGGGGCCAACTATAAAACAGTAGTGACATTCTGAACCAGAAAATCTGTTTTTCTTTGCTTTGATACGTTTTAAAATAAAATAGACTTGCTCAGACATCTAGAGCCATTAATAGAGTTGTCCATGGCTATGGCCCAAAGGAAGGAAGACACCAGAGAAATAATTGAGTTGTGTACAAGCAGGAGGAGGAGGAAAGGAGGTAGAGGAACTGGAGTCTAGGAGCCTCTGGCCCCAGGGTGCAGCTAGCGCTCATGGAAGGCATAGCCCAAGAATGAGGGAGCAGACAAGGAGACACAGTATTTCGGCAGAAGTGGAAGTCCCATGATGCTACATGCAAAGGTTCACACTCTGCTCTACAGTGTCCCAACGGTCTGCAGAGGTCTCGTGCTGGTCAGAGATGGGGACAGGATGGAGGAGGTAGACAAGTGAGAAGAAGAGGAAGGAGAGGTGGGGTCAGCCAGTCCCTCCCATGGCCTTTCTGTGGCTGGCATCTCTGACTATTATGGAAACAGGAGTTCTGTGTAAGATTTCATTTTAAAGTAAGAGTTATCCTTTTAAAACTGTTTGAAAACCATGAGTATTGCAAAGACCATTGGAATGCTCATTCCTGTGTCGGCTAATCATTTAGAAATTAGCCTGCTGTGCAAGTTAGGTCAAATGCCTGGGCCTCTCTGCTTTTTTTTCCCCTTCTCATCTGGGAAATGAGGGGTTCAGATGAAATTTCTACATTTCTTCCAGCTTTAATGGTCTGTGAATTTTCGAATGTAGTAATCAGTTTACTGCGCTGTCTGAAGGAGAATGATCTGGTAGCCTAAGTAAGGGCTTAGTCATAACTACTGACAGAAGAACGCACGGAAGACCTAGGAGAGTCTAGTTTTCTAATCTGAGAGTTACAAGAGGCGTGAAATGAAAATAAGGTTATTTCTGGAAATTCTGTTTCTTGCATTCACAGGTGCCAGTGGTTTCATTAAGGCAGAACATCTCAACAAAGAACAGAATCCCTAACTCATCAATTTACCCAGTGTTCTAGTTCTGGTCCTTACCTGGGACAGTGAGTGGGCCAGCCTTCCACTGGGTAGATGAGTTGGCTTTTCTGGAGTAACTAAATTTTTTACAATGAGATGGTCAGAAAAACAGTTCTGTCAATTCATGATAAATGCTTTTAGTTAGTTAGATGGAATATGGAATATACATTTACATTTTAAAGAATCCTCTCTTTATGGCTGTGCTTCCCATGCAAGGATCTGGAAACATTGTTCAGCCTGTCTATTCTCAGTCTGTTCCCTACATTTATTTCCCATTTTCCTGTTAGCATTTTAGAAATCGTGTTACTTATCTGACCTCCATTCATTTTAGGCACATTACCCTGGCTGCAGGTTCAAGCTGCGTGTTAAGGAGCAGTCCCTCCGGGTTCTGCTGTCATGTCCTCTTTTTTCGTGGAGCCGGTCCCTTGGCCATTGCCCAGTAATTTAAAACCGTTTTTGCAGTATTGCTGGGTTTCGGCTTGCTTTCTGCTTGTTTTGAAATATACTGGCTGGCATTGTAGAAGTTTGTTCAAGATGATCTCTCCATTAAACAGAGAAATGAAATGTCCAAGGAGAAAAGCAGAGCCTAGCATACCTTTATGCTGTGATTTCAAGCCCACACATTGGCATTGGATTTAAGCCTCACAACAGCCCCATGAGGAAGGTATTATTATTATTATTATCACCACCATTACCATCATTATCTCATAATTATAGCTGAGAAAATTGAGGCTTAGAGAGGTGAAATAACTTACCCCAAGTCTTATAAGCCAATTTCTATTGCTTAGTAAACTTTCTTAGCTAACGTCTATTTGGTGTTTGTTTGTAGAAATTGTAAAGGTATACGGAATATATTCTTCAGTCACACATGCACTTCTATAGTCTAACATCCCAGAGATCTGTACTACTATAAATTGCAAGGAGAGTGCATAGCTTTTATTGGATTAATTCACACTCAGGCCTGATGAAATGTCTTAGGCACCAGATAAAGTTTGACTATTACTGTGTCAGAGCTTTGGGTTTGGGCTGGCAAAGTAAGCGCAGCCTGAGCCGTAGCTCCTTAACTACCGAGTGCACGGCCACCGAGGCCCCTCAGTTGTGTTTTGTGATTCCACGGTCAAGGACACTCCATCCAGTTCCCTTCTTTTGTTACACCTAAGAACAGCCCAGAAACCTGAAGTCATTATTTCTTTCACTGAGTGCTTACAGACCAACAGCGGGAGAAAAGGATTCATCAGACGTTGCTTTTCAGCCTTTCTATCAGGGGAGTGAAGTGGGTAGGTGGGTTCAAATGATGTCGTTTATCGGTACTGGTTTGTTTCTGTAGCCCAGCACGATTACTCCCTTTGGAACATTGTCAGTATTTAACATTGCCTGCTGCAGAACCCTGCAGCGCTCAGGGTTGCCAGTATTCACGGGCCCAGTGCAATAGCACGTCATGAAGGCACGATGGCTGGTGTGTGCCAACTTCACCTGGGCTCTCCAGGGAGGTTTGCCACAACTTTTTCCCTCTTTTGACATCATCAAATCTTATAAACAATCTAAAATTCTTATCAGAAGTAGGTAAGGTAAATCATAAATGAATAATTTCCGCAAACTCTGTATGGTGCCCGATACCTCCCTTCTAGTGCATGCCTCTACTTCAGTTTATGCCAGCTTTTTGCATTTTTAACATATTGCTCAGTTGTTATTTTTTTAAAGATTTATTTATTTTTAGACAGGAAGGGAGGGAGGCAGAGGGAAAGACATATCAATGTGTGGTTGCATGCCCCCTACTGGGGACCTGGCCTACAATACAGGCATGTGCCCTGACTGGGAATCAAACCAGCGACCCTTTGGTTCCCAGGCTGGCACTCAGTCCATTGAGCCACACCAGCCAGGGCCAACAGTTGTTATTTTTAATTTAAGTTCATGTATGTGCAAATTGTCTCTTAAAGTTTTTTAAAGCACTGAGTTATGTTCATTTTCCAATATAAAGTTTTGATATTTTTTGTCTCAGAGTTAAAGTACGACACACTCATTATGTAAAGAAAAGAGGAAACTATAAAAAGGTGGAAGATGGATAAAACCAAAATATTCCGTAAGATAATCATCCCTAAAACTTTGTGTTTCTATGTGTCTTTACATATTTTTGTACATATTTGTTTTTACAATGTACGTAAAATTGGTGCTCTGGTTTTTCATTAATCGTAACAGTAATTTTCCATGCTGAAAAATAAAAACCTTCCTAAATGCCATTCTAAGTGCAGTAAATCTACGGTTTTGTACTAAGAACTATCCAACATAATTTTCAGCTATTAAGCTAAGGAAGAGAAGGGTTCTAAATATTTTTAAGGTCATAGCATTTCAGCTAAAACCCTATTTCATAATGATGAGATATAAGGAGCTTTGACCACGGGTAAGCGCAGTGCAGACCCCACCAGACAGGGTGGCCAGGAGCCTGTGAGCTGCACCAGAGCCCGCGGTGGCCCTGCTGTGTGAGGCATTAACCTCTCTGCGTAGGAGACTGAGAATGTCCTGGTGGTGGCGGGGCAACAGCTCCTTGCCAGCCCAGAATGCCTTACCCATAGACTGGCAGAAAACTCATTCTGCCTTTCCTTCTAGAGTCAGGGCCAGGACAAGGACACCTGCTGTAATAATGATTATTCTGGGAAATTCTAACAAATTCAATGACAAGTGTCAAAAGTAAAAGGAAAAAAATAAAATTTGTAAATGATTTAGTTGTCTAGAAAAACTCAGGAGAATCAACAGAAAACTTACTGTTATCAAGAGTTAAATGACCAGATTAAAAATGAATATAAAAAAATTAATATTACCACAAATCCTCAATTTTTAAACATAATACTGCTTTCAAATATTTTCACCTGAATATCTGTCTGTAAGTACAATGAAACTTCTTTTGTTCCAGATATTCTAATATGAAAATTTTATATTGTGAGTGAACATCCATAAACCCCAAACCTAGATTTTATCAATAATGTTTTCCTATACTTGCTTTACCACACATCTATTCATTAATCTCTCCATTTATGAATCCACCTTTGTGTTTTTGACACATTTCAAAATCATCTGTAGATGTCAGTGTATTTCACCCTGAATACCTCAGTGTGCATATTATAAAGTTTAATATTTGTTTACCCTTTTTTCTCTTTGTTAGTAAATTTTACATAAAATTCAGCATGCCTATTATAAAGTTCGATATTTCTTTACTATTTATTGGTAAAATTTACATAAAATAAAATGTATAAATTTTACATGTACCATTTGAGTTTTGACAAAATCTTCCATCCATGTAACCCAATCCCTATAAACCTAGAGAGCATTACCATCACCCCAGAAAGCTGCCCAGCCATGCACCTGTGCCTCCTTCCAGAGGCAACCACTATTCTGATATATTTCCCTGTGAATTAGTTTCGCCTGCCTTATACATGGAATCGTGCTGTGGAATATGTACTCTTTCATGTAAAGCTTCTTTTACTCAACATAATATTTTTGAAATTTATCCATGCTTTTTTGAGTATCAGTACTTTGTTCCTTTTTGTTGTTGGATTGTGTTCCATTATATTTAATATTAATGTACCTCTGTTTATACATTTTTATTGATTTCCAGTTTCTGGCAAGAAAGAAAGACAGAAAGAGAGAGCAAGATGCTGTAGATATTCTTATCCATAAAATGGCTTTTGATGGACATATATTTATCATGCAGAAATATGTAGGATTGGAAATTTGGGGTCATAGAGTGGGTATTTGTTGAGTCTTCCAAGAAGAAACTTCCAGGCTTTTTCTAAAGGGATTGTACCCTTTTGCATTCCCACCAGTGATGCTTGACACTTCTGGATGCATCCCATGTTCATCAGTAGTGCATCAGTCTTCTTAATTTCAGCCATTCTGGCGTGATTTAATAGTGTCTCTTTGTGGTTTCAATTTAATTCTCCTGATGACTACTGATGTTGAGAACTTTTTCAGGCACTTTTTGCTATACGTATTTTCTTTTCAGAATTATCTTTTTAAATTTTTTGCCTGTTTTGGAGGGAGTTTTTTTATGATTGAGTTGTGGGCATACTTTTTAAATCGTGGGTACCAGTATATTACCAATTGTATGTTTTGAGGATGTTTTCTTCTTGTCTGTGGCTTGCCTACTCACACTTTAGACCATAAAGTGTGATGTTTGTTGAGGTTGTTTTGTACCTGCACTTTATCTGATTTAGAGGTTTTTTCCTATTCCTAGTTTGCTGAGAGTTTTTCTAGTCAGTGATTATTGGATCATTCCCATTTCTGTTGTTGTTGTTCATTGAAACGTTGCAGCGTTAATGTGGTGAATTGCAGAGATTGATTTTTCAGCGGTAAACCAGCCTGACATTCCTGGAAAACCCTATTTGGTCATGATACCTGTCCATTTTTCATACTGCTGGTTCAGTTTGCTTTTATTTGGTTAACAAAATTTGTATCTGTGTTCATAAGGGAAATCAATCCATAATTTTCTGTATCTTTGCTTCTTTGTCAGAGTTATGCTGAATAAACCTGATAGTTACGTTGGTCTCAAAAATTACTTAAGAGATATTCCTGTTTCCTCTATATTCTGAAAGAGTTTCGTGAGTTTGGTGTTATTTTTTTCTTTAAATGTTTGGCATCAAATTCAGCAAGAAGACCATCTGAACCTGTGAGGATGAAGTGTTCTTTCAGGTTTTTAATAACAAATGAAAGTTCTTTATTGTATGTAGGGCATTCAGATTTTTTATTTCTTCTTGTGTTGGATTTGGTAAGTTGTATTTTTCAACATATTTCTTCATTTCATGTAAATGTTGAATTTGGGATTTTTAAAAATAGATAGTAATTGTTATTTATTTTCATTTTATTTCTATGAGGTCAGATAACATAGTCAATATAATTTATGCCTTTTGGAATTTTCTAGACTTCATTTATGGTCCATGATATGGTTATATTGGTGACAGTACTTTATATACTTGGAAAGAATGCATATTCAGCAGTTTGGGGGCATGTGTTCTGTAAATATCAGTTATGTCACGGTGGTTGATAATATTGTTCAGATCACCTATGCTTTTACTGATTTTTTGTCTATTATTTCTGTCAATTTTTGCTTCATGTATTTTGAAACTCTGGTACTAGGCACATACACTTTTATGATTATTTGTCTTCCTGAAGACATGACCCTACTACATTATGAAATTATTCTATTTCTAGTAATATCTTTTTGTTGAAATATACTTTACTTATCGGTATGCCTTATCCACACTTATACTTACTGATTGCACATATATGTATGAATTTTTATTTCTATTTATTTTAAAAATCCATTTACCCCAATGTATCTGTATCTTTATATTTAAAGTATTCAATTCGGATAATCTCTGCTTCTTAGTCTGTTTAGTCCATTAACATTTAATGTAATTGTTGATATGATTGGATAGACATCTGTCATTTTACTGTTTCTTTGTCTCCTCTGTAGTTTGTTCCTCTGTTCCTTCTTTCTTGCCTTCTTTTGGATTATTTAAATATTTTTAAGAAATCCATTTAAATTTATCTATTGATTTTTTAGGAATACTTCTTTGCAGTTTCAGGGGTAGCTTTAGGAATTATAATACACATTTTAAGTCTTCACAGTCTACTTAGCATAATTATTGTACCACTTATATAAAATGTAGAAAATTTGCAGCCATACTGTTTAATTTACTTTCCTATTGTTTATGTTATATTTGTCATATGTATCACATATCCGTATGTTAAAAACCTTAGAACAAAATGCTATAAATCTTATTTTAAATTATCATGGTTATTTTAAGCAATTAAGAGAGAAATGATATTTTTATTAAAACATATTTACCATTTCTGAGGTTTAGCCTATTTTATAGTGAAAGTCTTCTAACAACAGAGCCTTATAGTTTTCCATTGTCTGAAAATATCTTAATTTTCCTTTCTTTGTTGGAGGATATTTTCTCTGGATATAGAATTTTAGGTTAGTGGCTATGTTTTTCCTTTCATTATATTAAAGATATTCTGCTCTCTTTGAACTCTGTTGTTACAGACAGGAGTCACTGATGATTCAAACTTCTGTTCCCCTGGATGTTATGTGTCATTTTTCTCTGGTTACTTTCAAGATTTTATTTCTATATTTGCTATTATTATTTCTATTATATTCAATATATAGAATCTATATATATAGAATATAGAATCTATATTTATATATTTCTATATTATTCAAAAGGTTAACTAGGCCATTTTTGATATTTATTTTGTATTTGCTGAACTTTTTATATCTAGAACATTGTCTGCTGTCAAATTTGGGAAACATTCCTTCATTGTTTTTAAAAATCTCTGCTCTATTCTCTCTCTCTCTTCTCCTTCTGATACTTAAAATGTATGCATACTAGAGCTTTTCATATTTACCCACAGTTTATTGAGAATTTTTTCGTAATGTATAAAATATTTTTCTCCATGTTAGATCATTTTTATCCATTTACAAGTTTGCTGATTGTTTTTCTCATTCTATTATCTGTAAGATTTTAATTTCAAATATTTTATTTTTTGAATTTTCTTTGCTGTTTTTATAGTTTCTATTTCTCTGAATTCTTCCCATCTTTTTTTTTT